>WSYH01007209.1:0-34086 GCA_036426205.1 Ascaphus truei
AGTGCTCTACCTTCTGTATGCCATGCTGTCTTTTTCATTAAATTGTTTTTAAACCAAGTTCCAGTATTGTAGCCCTCCTTGTTACCTGTTCCAGATTGCTGCTGTGCTCCGGTTTTTCCTCTTCACATTGGAACTCCTGCAGTTTTATGGTATAACACTGCTTAATTTTTATAGGGCTCATTATTAAATAGATGTATATAGCTTTAGATGTTCCAAAACTGGAATCCAACTTGTTTGTGCTTAAATAACTGTTTTCTTTGCATCTGGACCCCAGAATTTATATTTGTTCTTATAGGTTCCCTGCTATCTTCTCTTCAATCTGCCCAGTCTTTCAGACCTCCACTGGAGTCCTCCCTAGTCACAAAACTGGTGGCCAGCAGCCTGTGTACATACCGGCTATTACGGTCCTTTAACTCCCTTTGCAAAGCATGGGACGTAGTTTCACGACTGCACATTTCCAACACCACGTAAAACCACCACACCTGCTTTGCACAGGCATATTTGATCTCTAAAAAAGATTGCCATTACGTATAAGAAGATGTTTTTTAATTATCATATAACGCGTGTGGGATCAATGCTAATGTTTTTTGGCTGTTCCGTTGTTATATTTCATGTCGCTGCATTTGATCTATTTTTGTTTGTAAAATATTTCTGGAGCACATTTATCATTGGTCATGTAAACACGCTGGAACTAAAGTGATCAATCAATGTCCGGATTCGTTTCTGGCATAGTCTATCCTCCAAAACAATTGATTCATGTGCTGTGCAGTACACGTGGGCATCTGTTTTGTGCTTGTAAGGGTACTGGCCCCCAGCAAGATCTTGTAAATCTCATACTGCAAAGTGATCTGTGCAACCCCTAATTCCTCTCTCCAGCTACAATGTTGTATGTTTGTCTGTACATTAGAGACTCATTAGATACCATCTGTGTGTGAGTAAAGTGCAACCAATTTCCTGATTGTGAGGCTTACTGTCATCCTTTCTAATAGGGCCCTCTACCCATTATAAAGGCGGATAATTGATTTCATTCACTTTGCGCAGATACATTTTCAATTAATGCAGGCAGTGACCTTCGTGTACCAGAAATTTGGCTTGGCTAATTCCAGCAGCGTTAGTGAAGCATTCATTTCAAGTCTTCCTGTAATGTCTATGTCATAGACCTGTTTAATGAGCAATGAAATGAAGAAGATTTTTCTTTTTTTCCATACAAATCAACCCAATGGTTTAAGTAATAGTCAGGGCAGCTGTAAAGTTCAATACATCCTGTCACCCTGACAACAGTTTTGAGTATTGACTTTTCTAATCACAATGGATTAAGAGCAGAAAAAACAGAACCTGCATATTTTCCCTACTCGGTGAAATTTCAGTGGTAATTAGATTGTTCTTCATCACTTTTCGGAACGATCTCATTGATCCTTGTTCTCTTTAATTATGAGACAAGCTAGTGAAAGAGTGACGCAGAAGAGTCTTACAAAGTCCCAAGCTATTATTTCCTCTCTCCAATAAACATTACTTATCATCTGAGATCTGACTCCAAAAGACTGTTCATGCTCCCAAGGTTCAGCAAAGTATCCGGCCGCTCCTCCTTCTCTTACCGTGCACCCCAACACTGGAACAATCTACCGGAGACTCTCACAGCCACCACCAGCCTATGTTCTTTCAAGACTTAAGCTGTCTCACATTTTAATCTGGTCTGTAACTGTTACATATGCCTATACTATATATTATCTGTAACAGTGTTTCCCTCCACCCCCCCCCCCTCCAATCGCAGATAGTGGCCATTACAGGGTGTGTGGTGCATACCTGCTGGTAACAAGAGGGCTGAGTCGTCCGCGATGACTTTGGGACATAGAAACAGGCTTCTGGAGTCCATACCCCACATAATACTTAGCAGTGCAGCGCCTCCATCTGCCGTAGGCTCCAGGGATATGGAGATGATCTCCCACGGTTGAACTGATTACCTCTGATTACCTCTGCCCCCAGTTAGATCGCACACCAGGCCGGAGGTATATTGCAAACAGGAACAGTTTATTACTACACACTTTGCAGTAACACAACAGCTACTCAGCAGTCTTCTGCTGGATACAGTCTCTTTAGATCAGGTCTCACTGGAGATGGTCCCTGGACCATCACTACAGGCCAAGGGCACCTGCAGCCATCCTAACTCTTCCCCATCTCCCTAGCAGAGGCAGAGGTATAATCACATTCACTCCTCCCTGCAGGGAAGCGCACATGGGTAGGCCCCAATCTCTGGCTCCCAGTTGTGTGACCTGCTTTCCTCAGAGGGAAGGAACAACCTCCAACTTTAGGGCGGTCCTGCCCTTAAGTACAGCCAGAAGGCGGCACCCCGTTGTCCCAGCTACAACAGGATGTACCACCTCCTACTGTCACTCAAGTGCAGTACCCAAGGTGAAGGGGAAAGCCCCATGATAACTACTGGTAAGCCTGTAAATACCAGGGTTTACTGCCAGTCCATAGGCCAGAACAGTAGCCACGGGGTACCCCGCTACATATCTCTAACTGTGCATGCAATGTCTTGTATATAATGTATACCCTGTTCACCTATGTAACTATGTATTTGTAACCATGTATTATTTGTCATCTTAACTCTATGCCCAGGACATACTTGAGGTAACTCTCAATGTATTACTTCCTGGTAAAACATTTAATAAATAAATACATAAAACATGATCTTACCAAGGTAACATGCAATGCACATTCCTACAAAGAACATGATAGCAGGACTTCAAACAATAGAACTATAAATAACATTTAGAATTATTACTCCATTCAATGTTTTGGCATTGGTGCCAAAATATTACATTTTACTGCCCAGAGTACCAAGATATTTGTTTTATGCATGAATAATTAAAATAATACATTTTTACATATACCTCCATCAGTGGATTTTTAAACTCCCACTAAACTCCCCCATAAAATGGAGCATTAACCATAAATATGTAAAGTTGTAAACATGCATAGACCTAGTTACAGCAACATTAGTGCACACAAATGGAGTCTCAGTATCCCCTAAGGACCACGTATCTGATTTTATGATACTGTGCTAATTCTTTCTGTGAAAAACACTGAAGTCTTTGTCTGGGCCCAGGCAGTTGTTGAGGTGGGGGGAGGATGGCAGCCTCCAGCTGGCCCCACCACCAGCCAGACCCCCTCTGCCACGCACACATTTGGGCACTTGGTGCCAAGCCACAATTCAGATCATTCTGAACTGCTGAAATTCAAAGCAGCTCTGATTTTCCCCCACTGTCCTTACCCATCTCTACTATCCATAGTACTCCGACATCTACTGTAACTCTGTTGAGTTACCTGCTTCTTTGCCATTCCCTCTCCCTGGTAATCAGCTTGACCTCATTCCAAGTTCTGGGTATTCATTATTAGTATAACGTTATTAATAAATTGCCTGCATATTCTGTAGATTTGCACAATGGGTGAGAAATATAAAATTAAAATATAACATAAGCAGTCTAACACATATTCTTACAATAAGTAGAGAAGTCCATGCTCCGAAGCGCTTACAATGTAACTTTGTAGTATTATTAAGGTTTTTGTTTAGTATGGACAGGTGACAGCAAACTTGGGGGCATCTAGGACAATTAGCTGCAGCCGTTTAGCCGTGGCTGTTTCACTGCAAGGACACTTCACCACCGCAGGTAATCTAAAATCCCTAACCCCTTACTCTAAAAACCCTAACCGTAGCCGCTTACATTAAAAACCCTAAACTTAACCCCTGACATTAAAAAAACGTAACCCCTAATTTGACCCCAAAAAGAATAAATTGTAACCCCTACCTCCGGGGCGAAACGGCTGCGGCCTTTTTGTCCCTTTCCGAACTCGGAGGATGTGTTCCCATTCCCATGCTGGTTCCCAAAGCAATATCAGACATGGTTCTTGACACTCTCCATCCCCATGAAACTGAAAGTAATCAGCACTTCATTCCACTCCGATCAGCGTTTGGAGGGACAAACATAGTGACCATGTTCCGGACGCTAATGCGCTCCCGTATCTGCGCAGAGTACACGTACACCGAGTCCACTGGGACGGTTTAAGAGTTTGCCTCCCAGTGGGCGTCAGGCGGGGTGCTCTGCTCGGTATCCCCCACTGTGGATTATTTTATAATAACCCTTCATTTTTAGTGCACTTTATTTTATTTACAGTGCACTTGTTGTTGGTTTAATTTGATATTTGTTTGACTGGTTTTTCTTTGTTCTACTTGGTTCTAACCAAGTGGAATTGCTGCTTTGCCGGCCATTCAGTAAAACCAGAACACAATAGACCTGTGCAGTGTCCACCAAGGCTTGGTACTGTTTTGGTGCTGGAGAAAACAGCTGTTTGCTTGTTTGTTTGCATATCCTTTCATGGAGCAACAGAATAATTGTTAAACAATGTTGTATTTGAGGCTGTGGAAGTAATTTGGAAATGTGCAGTATATGGCCCTGGAAAGCTCACGCATACCTTCTCCGAATCTGTGACTGTGTATTTGTCAGCTGGGCTGCACATGTTTCTGTGAATGAAGAGCGTGATGTTGATGTCATTCACACTTACTGATCATATCTGACATGATCACGTTGAATTTAGCTCACAGCATCATCCGTGTTGTTTACGTTTGTGTTTTTCCTCCTTTTAAACACTGTTCACCATGTTAAGACATTCAAAACTCGGATGCAGTTGTCCTGCTGTGTTTCATGTTCATTGATTGCAGAGATGCATTTTGTTAAGATTAATGGCACTCAAACCTTCTGTAGCAGATTGACGCTGAACAAGTTGTTATGACAACAGTAAGGACTTTGCATCACCTAATTGAATATTTGACTTTGTCCTGATTTATTTTTTATAGGCCTCGCTGTCCTCAGTAGACTATCTGTATTTTGTTTTCGGATGTGGCTCACAATTATTTTGGACGCTTAATTATATTTTGCTTGTTTTGCAATTTATCTCCGGTTTGGAGTGGCTGCCTTGGATGATTCGGCATGTTATGTGCTGTGCTTGTCACCGGTTATTGTGCTGTTGGGTTAGTATTATTGTGCTGTTGTGTTATTGTGCTGTTGTGTTATTGTGCTGTTGTGGTATTGTGCTGCTGCAGTTGTTTTAAGGATGCTTGTTAAATCTAGAACTTGCTGAATGTTATGGATTTAAGTTAATCTGATTTTCCGCATAGTACATGAACTGCATTTATCCTTTTCAAAGCAATTTTAGATGTCTTTTCATTTCTAAGTTTCATTCGCCATTTGTGCTTTTTACAGTATGTATATTTCGCCTTGTCTTTGTTTTTTCCTAGTTATTTCTATAGCTAGAGGAGTGGAAATGTGTGAACAATTCACCATATACTGTAAGACAGGCAAACTTAGCCATTATCACAAACTCCATAAAGATTGCCAAAAATCATTCATCACAAGGGAGTCCCACTTTATAATCCTGCAGTGAAAAAGTGCAAATTCGTCATAAACAGAAATGGTGTCACTGAACTTTCTTAAATGTTGAGATTTACATGTGTTGTTAACACATCTCAAGTTTATCTAACAGCAACTACAGTCCAGAGAGAGGGAGACCAGGATTCTCGTAACCGCACACTCGGGTTCTTGTACAGTGTGTATGTGAGGTTATGAAACCATTTCATGGACGGTAGTTTGAACAGTATTATGTATAATCTACTTTAAGGGTTTGTAGATAATTATCCAGGGTCTTATAGATAGTAGGTACTGTACAAACCATACTGTTTCCTTGTAATACTGAAATGGGTATCAGGGATTTTGTGGGGGGTAGAAGTGTTACCTTCATTATAAAAACAATAGCACCAGCTATCGGGACGTTTACTTTACCCCCCTATAGATATTGGGAAAGATTATTTTGCTGCCTCTGACGCTGCCTCCCTCACCCACATCACAAGTAGGACCGGGGGGGAGAGAAGGATAGTGAGGGAGAAGGGTGAGGGAGGAGGTGAATGAGTGAGAGGAGGAAGGGAAATGAGTGAGGGAGAAGGGTGAGGGAGGAGGTGAATGAGTGAGGGAGGAGGGTGAGTGGGGTGAGCGAGGAAGGATGATTGAGTGAGGGAGAAGGTTGAGTGATGGAGAAGGTGAGTGGGGGGGAAGTATCATAATACATTCAGTGTAATTAATATTTATTACAACTGGAATTAAAAATATTACAATTGACATAATACATCTAACATTATATCAACACTACACTCTAAAAGTTACACAAGTCAAAAACAACACAAAGTAACACGCGGTTACCTGCAAATGTAATGTATGCACATGTAAAACATTAGCAAAATTTGTGGGGCCCCTAGTGTGGGGCCCTGGGCAGTTGACCAGTTTGCCCTTAACTAAGGCCACTATAGGAGGGGGTGAGAAGGGAAGGGAGAGGAGGGAGGCGAGTGGGAGAAGGGGGAGAGGGGAATTAAAAGAGAAGGGGGAGAGTGAGTGAGGAAGGCAGAGAGTGAGGTGGGTAGGGGAGATACAGGTGAGGAGGGAGCTTTGTTAGGCTAAGTCCCCGCTGGCGCTGAGCACGCTCATGCTTGGAGAGTTCTCTAAGCAGGAGCGCCGGGTGTCCTGCTTGTATGCGCGCAGGGGAGGGGGGCATTGTGGGTAGTTGAGCGCGCGGGTAAGTATAGTTTTTTGGTTTACCTAAGCGCCGATCTCGGGGGAGCGTGTGTGCATGCGCATGAGCGCCGCACGCACCGCATGAGCAGGGACTTACATATATCTATATATGTACTGTACGTCCCCACCGCAAGCGCCGCCTGCTCAGCGCTAATGGGGGCTTAGCCTTAAGCTTCACAGGCTGCAGATTTAATGTAAACTCGATATAAGTACGTGGCCCTCGAAGCTTATTAAAACTTGTCATGTGGCCCTCCAGCCAGAATAATTGCCCACCCCCTGGTGAGTGCATCCTATCCAACATTGTCTTCCATTCAAGTAAATGGCCGTTAGCACTGGATCGGGTACGGGAACCTGTAACAGCACTTGATGAATCTGCTCCATTATTCTGTGAAAGTCAAACTATTCTCACCATGAAGCTCACTCCACAAAATAACTTATGTGTCAGTATCCCAGCCCCTCTAGCAGTCAGAGGGTTATGCTGTATTAATACTTAGCACTAGAGAGGGGGGAATCTGCCCAAATCCCTTTCCCGATTTTCTCAGTTTCCCCCCCAGAATCCGTTTCGCAGTGTAAAATCCGCCGACGGATTTGGTCGGTTTTAATCCGCGCTCATCAAAAACCGCCATCGGAGACAACTCGTGGACGGATTTGTAGAATCCAATCCGCGGTTTCAGCAACTCGTCGGATTCGTACAAACCCGCCGAAGGATCAGGGAATCTGCGGAGTGTATCGGCATTAATAACAGAAAGTCCGCCAAACACGAAAAATCTCCCTTTTTGAGATTGAACCCCGGAAATCCGCCGAACCATGGAACCGACCAATCTGCATCGGATCCGAATACCCCCAAAAAATTCACCCATCTCTGCTTAGCACCATTTAGTAAATCTGGGTAAGAATGTGTAATAAAGCAACATTCTACCACTATGGAATATAGCAAGCAGTTCCTATTAAATCAACGATGCACAATTGCTGCTGATTTATGGAAATATTAAAAAGAACAACATTAGTAGCTTTACAATTAAAATGTAGGGTTGTCATTTTTTTAATTTGATTTTTTTGTCATTTAGTGAGAGTGCTATGTAAGGACACGGAGAAAGGGATTTTAATAGAGGGAGTTATAACATTAAATGACATTGGAAAGGGAGTCACTCCATCATAATTAAAGGCTCCTCCAAAGTATACTTAAGTCCTCTAGCTCAGCCTTCTCGTGCTTCATCATTACATCACAAGCCTCACGCAGTAATTGCAGATGAGATTATTGAAATAAATTAGGTTTGTCATCTGTGATGTAATGGTAAAGATTAAAGAGGGTCTGCGTTATGGGTCAGATTTATGGTTCCCTGGAGTAGCTCGGTTCCTATTCCTACTTCTTCAGTATATACAGTAGAAACTCAGAATGTGACGGGAGATCGGAACCACGTGACCCGCCGTGCCTGCCCATTCTCCTGTCTGCTGGGAAACCTCAGACCCCATTCGTTCTTTGACTTTCTTGCGAATTTAGGAGGCAGCCTTATGTCTCTCCCAAGCGTTCTCTTACTGTATTAGCCTCTAGCCACCTCTGCTGGGAAGCTGTTCCATGAATCTACCAATAGAAAAGCAAATGTGTGGTGCTGCAAACAAGAGCCTTTTAAAACAAAAATGACTTGATAGAAGAATCCTGAGGTGCAACCCCCCTGTGGTTGAAGGACTGAATAAGCCAAGACAGATTGGGTGACCGCTGCTAATCAAACTCCAATTGTTAACCGACTAGTGGACTAGGGTCCCCACAAGCAATGCAGTAAGGGACCTCACACTGATGTGAACCAACATATAATATCGGAATGGAGAATGTCCAGATAATATCCAGATATTGAGATAAAGTAATTACTCACTCAGAGCCAGCTTGTCCTGTCATCACTGTAGGTGTATCTTCATCCAATTGAGGGGGGTGTGCATCCGTTTTTTCATGGGTCCTGGAAGTATGCAGATAGGAAAAAGCAGGCACAGGCAACCACACAGGATCAGCAATAAGGATTAATAAAGAGAGCTAATTCCCATAAAAAGTGAATTTAATGGATTCTACAGAAAAAATACAACAACATTGTGGGGTACCAGACGCCCCACCAACGCCCATCTGTCGCTCACAGCACTGAACTCTATACGCACAAAACGTGTGTTTCACGTGCACGAGCTGTAGCACTCGCGCGCGCGCATGCAAGGACACGGCTACTATAAAACATGCCTAAGCTGCACATATTAACCCTTTATGTATGTGACAGTTTCTCTCATATACCCCTCTCCCTTCTCCCCTCGAAGCTGCACATATTAACCCATTATATATGTGACCGATTCTCTCTTATCCCCCTCTCCCTTCTCTCCTCGAAGCTGCACATATTAACCCTTTATATATGTGACCGTTTCTCTCTTATCCCCCTCTCCCTTCTCTCCTCGAAGCTGCACATATTAACCCTTTATATATGTGACCGTTTCTCTCTTATCCCCCTCTCCCTTCTCTCCTCGAAGCTGCACACCTTAAGGTCCTGTAGCCTTTCCTGATAAGATCGATGCTATTCCTTATAACTACTGTATCACTAAGGTTCCTTTTCTATGTAAATGATATTGCAATCTCTGGCCAGAGTTATAATAATTGGATTATTCCTATGTCACTGTAACACCTGGTCATTTCCCTAATCCTATGATTTATAATCTCACTGCATCCTTAATAGGCCC
The DNA here is from genome assembly GCA_036426205.1 of Ascaphus truei. NCBI lineage: Eukaryota > Metazoa > Chordata > Amphibia > Anura > Ascaphidae > Ascaphus > Ascaphus truei. The sequence goes on from WSYH01007209.1 coordinate 9,330, forward strand.
TTTGAGTTTTACAATAGTTAGTGCTTGTGACGATCCCCAAATGTCCCTTCCATAAAAAAAGCACATTCCCTCAACAGCCCATTATGTAAATGAGATCTGAAAATAGTTTTTCAGGGAAATGACTTTATACTGTCAGAGTATATGGATTCAGGAGCATAAAAACCAGTGGTATAGGGCAGAAGCACCACAATGAGCCTGTGCAATACTCATTACTTTACAGAAAGATGTCATAAAAATCCTGATGGACAAGGTTTGGAAACTTTTACTGCTTTCAGCAAAGCACTATAAACATGATATTTCAAATGTCTCAACCAGAGAGAACCTGGGACAAGAATACTGTACAAGAAACGCTACCAAACAATGTCCAATAATTGTTGTACCCTTCTTTTTAAAGGAGATATCAGAAGGTTGCTTGGTAAGTAGCAACACGGAGCAACATAAAAAATAAACGATATACAGTAGCAGGCTTGGTGTTTGACATAGCCGATGATCTATTTGTCTTTCTATGTGACGTTTTGACTTGCTAAAGACAACGAGAAAGCCAATAATGTAATTGTCATGTGTATGTATATATATATATATATATATATATAAATCTAATATATTAGATATATATATATATATATATATATTAATCTATCTTAGATATTATACTAGTACAGTCATATATGCTTCAATATACTATATAGTATAATATATATACATACGAATATCACTCTGTGTAGCACATTCACGTCTGGCACAGGTCTGCAACCCTGCCTTTCAACCATTATCACCTAGCATACAGTGCTCACACTGCAGCAAGGGATTCTGGGAAATGATATTCAAATGAGCACACAACGTGCCACCTTTTGCCTGGAATATCCATACACATGGAGCCCATTTAAGCAAATGCATCACACATGTGAATGTGCTCATAAGTGATATTCTTTATTGGCTACATGCTAAAGGTGGAGGTTTTTGTTGCCTTTTTCACCCATCATAACTTAAAATGTGTATACACACACACACACACACACACACACACACACTATTTTCTAAAATTAAAATATTAAGGAAGGGGGGTTCTGGATTACTGGAATCCAAAACCCCTGGACAGAGAAAGTATCGGATTCCCCATATATGAGTTCCAGAACTTCTTGCAGTATGTAATAGTAATACAGCTCAAACCCGTTATAACGCGAATCCGCTTATAACGTGATGCAAGCGTGGCTCCCAATTTTCGTATTTCTGAATACTTTACCACTTGATTATTGGTATCTTAAATACTTTATTGTACAATGCATACAATTGTACATTATTTCTAATGCGATCCTCGTATAACGCGATGTGATTCTTTGGACCCCAAGCACAGCGTTATAAGGGGGTTGAGCTGTAATTAGTAAGAGTCAGCATGGATTTATGAATGATAGATTATGCCAAATTAACCTCATTAGTTTCTTTGAGGAGGTAAGTAGGAATTTAGACAAGGGCGATGCAGTTGATGTGGTCTAACTTGATTTGCAAAGGCTTTTGATACGGTTCCACACGAGGTTGGTGTACAAAATAAAGCAAATTGGACTCAGTAAAAATATATGCACCTGGATTGAAAACTGGTTGAAAAATAGACAACAGAGGGTGGTCATAAATGGAACTTTTTCAGGTTGGGCTAAAGTCGTAATTGGAGTACCTCAGGGATCGGTACCGGGACCCCTGATTTTTAACTTTTTAATTAAGGACCTTGAGGTTGGCATCGAGAGCAAAGTCTCCATTTTTACTGATGACGCTAAGGGCCTCATGCAGTAAAGTCCGATAGAAAAAATCGCCATGGTTTTTAAATCGCCATTTTTTACAGTGTTGCTATCACGGTATGCAGAAAGCCCCGAATACCCGTGATAGCAACATTTCAACAAATGGCAAGTAGCCGGCGCCGAGATGATCTGCCCTCCGAAAAGGGCTCACCCGGCGAGTTGATTCTGTGGCAGAGGGAGAGCCTCTCCTTTACAAATGTATAATTATTCTGTATAAGCCGAGCGCCATAGATATAAAAAAAATTTTTCACTATCTATCACCTGACCTGGGGTCAGTGTTATATCGCAGGCAGCAAGCTGGTCACCTATACGATATAATATTCACTTCAGAGATTAGCGCTACCTATCTGTTTTTTCCAGAGAGAGAGAGCCGCCTCTCTCTATGCGCAAATCTGGCCCGAAATAAAAAATATTTTAATTTAAATTTTATTACTAGTGTAGATGAGCAGGGGGTCATATTTTAATTTAAATGTTATTAATGGTGTATTGTTGCACGGGGTCTCTGGAGCAGAACCGCGTTGATTTCAGGTCCGGGGACCCCTGCTTCCCGAGATACAGGTCCCGTTATGGGGTGCCGGTATCTCCTATGCATTAAAATGTCCCGGTCACCTGACGAGATACCGGCACTCTATAACGGGGCCTGTATCTCGGGAAGCTGGGGGTCCCCGGTCCTGAAATCAACGCTGTTCTGCTCCGGAGACCCCGGGCTTCAATACACCATTAATAACATTTAAATTAAAATATGAAATAACCACCAATACACAACCCATCCCCTGTGCCCCCACATAAAACCATTATTTATTTTTTTACACACAGGATTAATGCCACAGGCCAGGGGGGTCCCCGGGTGGTCCCCACAGGCCCCACAGGGCACCCCAGGTGTTCCCATGGATGTCTGGGGGCCCTCGAGTGGTCCCTGCTAGACTCAGTGGGCCACCAGGTGGTCCTCGTGGGTGTCTGGGGGTCCCCGGGTTGTCCCCACGGGTGTCTGGGATCCCTCGGGTGGTTCCCATAGGTATCTGTGGGCCCTCGGGTTGTCCCTGCGGGTGTCCGGGGGCCACCCAAGGTCCATGGGTGTCCCCGCAGGTGTCCAAGGGTCCTCAGGTAGTCCCCGTGGGCATCCGGGGGTCCTCCAGTGGTCCCCGTTGGCATCCGTGGGTCCTCGGGTGGTCCTGTGGGTCCCTGCTGTCCTGCTGTACCATTGCTGTATTTTAAAAAAATAAACATGGCCTACATTTCAATAAATACACCGCCCCCCCAAACACATACAGTACAGTAATGTGCAAAATAACTATTATCCAGATATGGATAATAGATTATTTGCCCATTGTTAAACACAACATTAGCCAGCCAGCATAAATGAAGTAAATAAAAACAATTCTACTTACCCCTGCCAACATGAAGGGCATCCTCGTCAGCATACTGCAGGGCCATGTCCTCCGATGCCAGCAACAATACATTAAAAATGCAATCTAATGGCCCCTAACTCCTTAATCACCTTAACGGTTAATAACCGCTATAGTAATTAAGGGGTTAACCCACCCTCCCCCACTACCCACCCGGGAGGCGTAACCACCCACCCCAGACCCACTATACCCACCCTGTATCTATTGAGTGGCATAGTAGTACATCATAATGATAAGCTACTATAGCAGTCAATGGTTACACTAATACAAAAGCATGAATGTCAAAAATACACAATAGTAAAACAAGCACCTAAACACAAAGAAAAAACAATTAAAACCACTAGCCAACCAAGCAATTAACTAAATAAAACCACTAGCCAATCAATTAAAGAAATAAAACCGCTAGGCATTCAATAAAATAATTAAAACCACTATGCAATCAATTACATGAATCATACCACCAGCCAAAAAAATACATTTAATACCTAAAAGCAGTAACCAACACAACAATTAATTCATACAACAAGTATGCAACACATTAATTAAAACCAGTAGCCAAAATACATCATTAAATAAAATCGCTAACCAATCTGTAAAAAGAAAAAAACAGGCCATGACAATTCAAATCAATTTAATCAAAACAATAAAAAGAAATAGAAAATAAAACAGTCAATAGAAGAAATGCATTCACCAAAAAATGCATTGGCTCCCACTGTATTCCTCTGTACCCTAAACAGGCACAGATTAATACATTAGCAGTCAATGGTCAATGAAAAGCATTAAAAAAAAAAATCCAATCAAAAAACCTGTAAAAATAAAAGTACAAACATTCAATATTTATCTTACCTTTAGAAGCGTTGGCGCTATGTAACCTGGGGAAACAGCAAGCTCTCATACCGTGACGTCACGAAACACAATCCAACGCCATCCACCGTGCAGATCAAGGACAGGTAACAAAATTCTTCTTTCTGTAATCTTCCATCATCTTCTTCTTTCTTCATCTGTGATTATTTCTTGTTTTTCTTTATCTTCTGTCTTTATCTTCTGTCTTTATCTTCTGTCTTTATCTTCATCTGTTAATCCAATAACCCCATGTTATATCCACGATGTTGACACGACGGCTTCTTGAGCTCAATTAAGAAGTCACGTCCTTAAATATGGCTTGTGACATCACATTTGGGCGGCAAATGGTTCACACGCGATCCGAATGGCTGTGAAAACCATGTGCCCTTTTTTTTAATGTGACGTCATGAAAGGGACTGAAGGCAGCCAATCAGAATGGCTGGGCTTCATTCTCCTTTAACATGATGTCACCAAACCCACATGGCCACAGCCACATGGTAGTTCAGCCAATCAAATTGTGAGAACTATATCCCCAATCTGATTGGTTGTAGTAGACCATGTGACGACAGCCATGTTTGATTTAGTGACACCCGCGGGGACCACCTGGAGACCTGCGGAGCCTAGCGGGGACCACCCGAGGGCCGCCAGACATCCTTGGGAACCCCCTGAGGTGCCCTGTGGGGCCTGCGGACACACATGGGGACCACACGGGGACCATCGTTGGCCTGTGGTATTAATCCCGTGTGTAAAAAATAAATAATGGGCACGGGGTGGGTTGTGTATAGTTCTTTATTAAATATTGTAATGGTTTTTGGTGGCCTAGTAGGTGGCTAGTAGAGCTGTGGTGTGTATTTTTTTGTATTGTGGGTAGCGGTGGTGGGTGAAGGGGATATTTGCCCCAAGGATGAGTGTTTAAGCCTACCGGGTGGGTAGCGGGAGGGGTTAACCCCTTCATTACCTTAGCGGTATTAAACGCTACGGTAATGAAGGGGTTAAGTCCACCCGCAAGCCCACCACAAGACCTAAACACCCACCAAGGGCCAAATACCACCTTCATACACCCCCGCTACTCACAATAATCATGGCACTGTTGGTTAACCCCTTCATTGCCTTAGCGGTTAGCCGCTAAGGTAATGAAGTTGCCTGTAAATGCATTTTTCATGCATCTGATTCATGCCAGGGGTCTCCGGTGCTGATATTAATGGATATCAGCTCCGGAGTCTCCCTGCATCAATCCGATGCATGAAAAATGCGTTTCTTTTTCTAAGTGCCGTCTCGCCGCTTCTCGGCAGCTTCTCATCACCTTCTTGCCAACTTTATTTGGTGGAACGATTTGGAGAGGAAATCTCCATTCCAGAGCCGCGATCAGTCTCGATAAGCTGATCGGGGCTACTAGAATTGAGCGAGTTTGAGAAGCTGGCGGTAAGCGGCGATAAGTGGCTTATCGCAACAGGTTTTTATTTTCAGCAAAAAAAACGCACCGATTTTTGTTTTTATTGCCAGCTTATCAGAGCTTACAGAATCGCTGTAGGCTTTTTTGGCGATAAGCTGGCGATAAGGGGCTTATCGCTGCTTATAGCATGAGGCCCTAAATTGTGTAAGGTAGTAGAATCAGAGCAGGATGTAATTTCTCTCCAGAAGGACTTGTAGAGACTGGAAACTTGGGCAGGTAAATGGCAGATGAGGTTTAATACAGAAACATTTAAGGTTATGCATTTGGGAAGCAGGAATAAACAGGCAACTTACAAATGAAATGGGGATAAATTAGGGGAATCCTTGATGGAGAAGGATTTGGGAGTGCTTGTAGACAGCAGGCTTAGCAATAGTGCCCAAAGTCATGCAGTAGCTGCAAAGGCAAACAAGATCTTATCTTGCATTAAACGGGCAATAGTGCAATAAATTATTTTGTGTTTCTACTTTCTTTCCATGTCCTGATGTGATTTGCGCACCTGTTTCTCCTTCGTTTGCTGATTGAATTTGGTTTGAATTCTACGTCGGGAGCTGCACTCATTAAGGATAGTATACCACCTGTGTTATTTGATTTATAAGTAATGTTATTTGCGCTTGTTTATCTTTTCACTATTAAACGGGCAATGGTTGGAAGGGAAGTAAACATAATTATGCCCCTTAATAAAGCATTAGTAAGACCACACCTTGAATATGGAGTACAATTTTGGGCACCACTGCTTAGAAAAGACATTCTGGAACTAGAGAGAGTGCAGAAAAAAGCTACCAAATTATTACAGGGTATGGACAATCTAATTTATGAGGAGAGGCTAGCTAAATTAGATTTATTTACATTAGAAAAGAGGCATCTAAGAGGGGATTTGATAACTATATACAAATATATTCAGGGACAGTACAAGGAGCTTTCAAAAGAACTATTCATCAAAAGGACAGTACAAAGGACTCGGGGGCATCCCTTAAATTTGGAGGAAAGGAGATTTCACCAGCAACAAAGGAAAGGGTTCTTTAAAGTAAGGGCTGTTAAAATGTGGAATTCATTACCCATTGAGACTATGATGGCAGATACAATAGATTTGTTCAAAAAAAGGTTGGACATCTTTTTTAGAAAGAGAAGTTATACAGGGATATACCAAATAAGTAAACATGGGAAAGATGTTGATCCAGGGAGTAGGGCCGCCAACAGGGGGGGAGAAAGGATACAGGCGTCCCGGGCCCCATGGGTCAGGGGGCCGGCCGCCTGGGCCCCCTGCTCGGCCGGGCGCCAGTTAATTAAAAAAAAAAAAAAAACGCGCCGGGTTTCCCTGTTGGCAGCGCCGGAAGTAGGTTGGGTAAAGCTTCCAGTGCGAGAGGGAGGCCTGGCGTGTGCGGGAGCAGCATGGAAACAGGTACAGCGGGGCCAGCGGCAACTGATGTGACAAGCCGCCGGGCCCCTCGCAGCACCGCCACCACCCCCCTCCCCTCCTCACAGTCTCCGGGCCCTCCCACTACGCCCCCTCCACGCAGCATTGGGCCATCTCCACCACCCCCCCACTTACCACCAGGCCATCCCGCCATCTTCCCCCAGCATCGGGCCAGCATCGTCCCCACCCCCGCAGCACACCGGTGCATGCGGGAGCAGGAACGTGGTGACGTGCCTGCACCAGGGCCGGCGGCATTGGCTGTGACCAGCCGCCGGGACCCCGCTGCACGCCCACCACCCCCGCAGCCACCGGACACCCCCGCAGCCGCCGGACACCCCCCACAGCCGCCGCCCCCCCTGCAGCCCCCAGCACCGCCGCAGTCACGGGACACCACCCACAGCCGCGGGACACCCCCATACCGCCCGGCCCATTGCAGCATCAGCCTCCGAGCACCGCAGGCACCGTCATGCCGCGCCCCCCCCTTGCAGGTAAGTCTGATTTATATATATATATATATGTATTGGGGGTATTGGGGTATTTTCTATATGCATTGTGGGGGGCTTGGGGTATTTTTTATATTTTTTATATGCATTGGGGGGGTTGGGGTATTTTTTATATGCATTTGGGGGGGTTGGGGTATTTTTTATATGCATTGGGGGGGTTGGGTATTTTTTATTTGCATTTGGGGGTTGGGGTATTTTTATATGCTTTTGGGGGGTTGGGGTATTTTTTATAAGCATTGGGGGGGGTGGGGTATTTTTTATATGCATTGGGGGGCGGTTGGGGTATTTTTTATGTGCATTGGGGGGGGTTTGGGGTATTTTTTATATGCATTGGGGGGGTTGGGGTATTTTTTATGGATTGGGGGGCATTGGGGTATTTTTTATATGGATTGGGGGGCTTCGGGTATTTTTTATATGTATTGGGGATATATATATTACACACACACACGCACTCCCAGTAAGGCTTTGTCCCCGCTGGCGCTGAGCGCGCTCATGTTTGTCCTTTAAATTTTCGCGGGGAGACGCTGCAGGGCTACAAAGTTTAAAAAATGTATTTACCCGAGCGCTGGTGAGCGTGTGCCCGCGCATACGCGCATCGCATGAGCGGGGACTTTCCTATATATATATGCAAGTCACCTCGCCAAGCGCCGCCCGCTTAGCGCTAGCGGGGACGCAGCCTAAGATATACCTATCTATCTATCTTACAGGGAATGTATATGTATGTATTGGGTAGGTGGAGTTTTGTATGCATTTGGGGGGAGATGTTGTATATATTTGGGGGTGGGAAGTTTTTTGGTATATATCTTGTGGGGGAAGTGTGTGGGGGGGGCAGAATGAGTGTGTATGGAGTAATTGACGAAGGGAGAGGCGAGAGGGGGTTGATGAGGAAAAGAGGGAGTAAGAGTGATAAGCATGGGAGAGAAATACATGCGAGGCGGGAGAGTGAGATGGGGTGAGATGGAAGGGAGAGAAATACATGGGATGGGGGGGGAAGAGAGGGGGCTCGTGAGGTGTTAAATGGGGGGGTGGCGGGCGGTGGGCAATACCGCCGACACGGGGGGAGCCCTGCTTAAAATGTTTGTCCCGGGCCCCACGATTTCTGTTGGCGGCCTTGCCAGGGAATAATCTGATTGCCAATTCTTGGAGTCAGGAAGGAATTTATTTTTTCCCTTATGAGATATCATTGGTTGATATGACACTGGAGTTTTTTGTTTGCCTTCCTCTGGATCAATAAGTAAGTATAGATATAGGATACAGTATCTGTTGTCTAAATTTAGCATAGGGATAAAATATAATTGGAGAACAGGGTATCCGACCAGTGAATAAATGAAAAGGTGTATAACTTTGCACTTTCTTTTATGTTCTTCTTTGCAAATCATCAGTTTTATTGGGTATTATTGTTTATTTGTTGTGTTCGTTGCACTCAATTGCACTTAATTTTTCCACCACCAATTCATGTACACAGTATCTAGAGACTGTTAATTTCAGCAGCACAGAGGAGCCTTATTTAATTTATTGTTATTTTTATTTTGCGCTTATCTTATTCCACAGGTAAGTCCCTGAACTTTGCTTTAATTATTCCTGTGTCTTTCATATTGTTGGGCTGTTTCCTAGGCTACCGGCGAAACCCATGGATCTCATTCTCTTTGCTTTTATGTCGCGGCAAAGAGCGGTGAGAATTGGAACTGTTCAAGGCCAGCGTTTGAACTTTGTCACTTTACCATGATGTGCTTAGTTTCTTCAACCCTGTGGGGGACTTCTCGCTCAAGCTCATCTTTCCATTTCACCAACTCTTCTTTTACTGGCTTGATAACGAGTTCTTCTATGTGTCGTGCGATCTCCTCCTCCCTGTCACTAGCGTGACAATATGCGTTTGGTTAAGCTTAATTCATTTCCAGTACCTCAACCTTGACAGAGTTCTCATCAACTCTGACTGTACCCGGTGTCATCTCTTCTTTGCAGTCGACAGACTTGTAGTCAGGAGCCTCTCTTTCTCGCCGCGTTAATTTATTCAGACGAAAGCACCGCTGGACAAACAGTGACACCCTTCTCAGCGTGAGATATCAGTTATGTTTTTGGCTCACTCTGTCACAGACTGTATATTTATAGCGGCTGCTTTCATAGTAAGGAATCTGTTTTGGACCACTTGGGCATGGTATCACGATAGGAGTGCAATCACACATTGCTTCAAATGTCCATACTTCTTCCTTTGTTGTTATATCCTCCAAGCTGACTGAAGAACGCAGGCTGCTTTATTCCAGAAGTAAAGTGGACGGGCTTTCATCCCTCTGTAGGTGGCCTGTATGAGGACAGTTGCGGAGCGTTTGCGCAGATAACTTTCTCTCTCCATCCTTCCTTGGATAATAGCTCTGCAGTATTTCTGAATTGTTAGAATACTTCTCTTCTTTCAGAGTCTGATCTGAAAAGGGTCTAGCTGGAAACATAGGGTCTTGCCTCTTCCCTGCTCCGAGGCGCCCTCTGCTTCTTTCAGTGCTAACTGCATCCTTGACTTTTCTTGTTCAAATAGTTCCTTCACTTTTTCTAGCTCGTAAAGCTTCTCATTCCTTTCACTGACCTGTTCAGCAAATTCTTCAACTTCCTCTTTCAGACTTGTATTCTCCCAGAGCATCCCCCTGAGCAGCGCTGACTGTAAGTTCCTGCCTTTTAAATAGCTCAGAAGCTAATTACCTACAGTCTAGCAGCTAAGATGTGATCCCTTCACTCCTTCACAATATATAAATATATACATATAATAATAGGCTGGCATTAAGATTCCACCATCTCACCTGTCTCTTGTCTCTCCTAGTTTACCAGTCAATCATTCCCAGCAGGGTTTACACCATTAGGTTATCTGAGATGGGTATATTAATTAGCATAAATATATATTTTAGTTAATTATTTGAAGATTGCCAGTTATATTATTTTAGTTTCCTAATTATTTCAATGCTTTTATACCTTTATTTAAATGTCTGTTACATCAGTATTTTTCTGCTTAATTTGATTCCCTCTCCCCCCATAATCTTTAAGGATCCAAAACACAAAAATGTTTTACCACCAAAACACACATTTGTTTTTAGACCCAAAACACTAGTCAAAGTGCCCACCCTTAATACACACCCAGCTGGAAATGATTGTCTGGTATAATAAGAAAAGAGACGAGTGAGATGGTGGTATCTCTCTCTCTATATATATATATATATAAACAAAGAAGAAAAAATTACAGCGCCTATAGTCAGATGATGATAAGAACTACAGGATAACTCAACAGGGGATAAATAACCGCTGGTGACATTAGCCCTAAATAATTGAGCAAGAATGGACAATGTCAGGGGTAACAAACAAGGACAGCCACAAAGGGGAAACAGGGAGGGAAAGAAAAGGGAAGGGGAGGAGGGAAAAAAACACAAGAAAACACAATAGAAAAACAAAAAAAAGAATGGAGCTAAAAAATGCTAAAACTAATAAAAAAATCCCAAAAGTAGATATAGATATTCTGGAACTCTGTGCAGGTCTCCACAGGATACAACCACCTCCTTATTAACCTAAAAAACCAATGAGAAGAGAGCGCAAGCGCCATAGCGCAGATCAATCAAAATGGGTTTTAATGAAACAGAGTAAAAAATGGCTATGGAGCTTGTGCTCTCCTCTTCTGTTTGTTTTATATATACTAGCTGTACCCTGCGTAACATACGCCGATCTGGGAGATCTGAAAGGTTATTAAACATTGCTCTTTGTTATCACCCCTCCCCGTAGCGCCTTCCTGTCTCTTGTCCCCGCTTCCCAACATTACTCGCTCCTCCATCATGTCCTGCTCCTCCCCTTTCTTTGCACTCCCTGCCTTAGGGCTGGGACCCGCTGCGCCCGGCGGCGCGAGCGTTCCCCACCAGCAGGGGAATCCTTGTGAGCCGGTCCCAGTCCCCCCTCGCTGCACGGCTCACTACGCGCTGTGACGCGTCAGCCGCCAGGGAATACAAGAAAATTGTGATCCTGAGCGGTGACGCGTCACGTGGTGCGCTGATGAGCCAATCAGCGGTGGGGGCGGGAGCTGTCACACAGCTTCCTACACAAAGTAGGGGGGTGTGTGTGTGTTTGTGTGTGTCTCTCTGTCTGTGTCTCAGTGTCAGTGTGTGTGAGGGCATTTGTGGGGGAATGGGGAGAGAGCTGCTTACCTTCCAGCAGCCCGCAGTAGCTCCCTCCTGTCCTGCAGACTGAGCCCTAGCCCTTGGAGGGAGGGGGCGGGAGAGCAGATCCCTCTGCTCAAACCACGCCCCACCCCCTCCCACTCCCGCCCCCCTCCCGCTCCTTACAGACCGCATATCGCGGTCTGTGTCTGTCAGCTGTGTCCCGGCTTACAACCTCATACATTAGCTACACTGGAGGTGTCTGTTTCCTGGAGGGACCAATTCGATTGAACACCGAAGGCGAAGGATCCCTCTTCCGGATCCGGTTCCACAGAGGTGACACGCGTGACGACGCCATTGATTGCGGACGGACGCTGGAGATCGAGCTGCATGGCACATGAGAGCCTATCTCATACACGCCTATATTTGCTGTACTTTTGTGAGTGGGCATTTGTAAGATTTTATGTTCAATCAATACATTTTTATTGTGGTAATGCACTAGGTGTGCGCCTGTTTCTTTCTCTTTCCTTTTTTCTTGATATCATTAGGGACTGGTGATCCCTTCTAAACGGGCTGCAAGAAACCAAAGACTTTGCCACTGGAACAGGACTTTATGTATTGAAGGTTTTTTATTACATTTTTTCTATTTTTTGGCAATTTTTTCTATTTTTTACCTAATAAATATATTTTTTAGATTTTTTATTCTTTAGGGTTAATTGTCAGGAGATTGTATTGTTATTGTATTTTTTAAAGTTCTATCATAGTGTACTAGCCTACTCTAGCTACCCCTCCAAGCATATCCAATTAGCTACTGCCCTTCTCATCTATATCTATATATTAACTGGGATATTTAGCGGCGCTACTTCATATTGTTTTTTTTGTTTTATATATATATATATATATATATATATATATATATATATATATATATTATGGTATAGCCTATCCCATAGCCTCTTATGCATATCCAGTTAAAATCAACCCCACACTGATGAGACCCATCAAGGTCGAAACAGCTGTCTGTGGGTGGTTTTCTGGGTATGCACCTTAACCCTGGCTGTGCTCAAAGCTGTGACCATGCAGCAAGCTTAAGCCTATAGGGAACCATGTTAAAAATGGTTTTTGAGGCAAAAAGTGACACTGTGTGCTCATTTGCATGTCATTTCCCAGAATCCCTTGCTGCAGTGGAAGTGCTGTATGCTGGGTGATAATGGGGAAAGGCGGGGTTGCAGACCTGCCTAAGACATGCCTAAGACATGCAGATGAGCATACATATATATATATTTACTAATCTCCTCCACAAGGAAGTAAAATACCTTCAGACCATGCCACTATTGAATATCCATATGTTGCCTTCTGGTGCTGAAGCTGTCTTATGGAATACCACCGCTTAGCAAATATGTCTCAATGTGTCTTTTTGGGGGGGTTAGGACTGTAATATACACATTTTTGTAACATTTGCTACAACTCATTTTAATCTCTCCATTGCTTTTTATAGTATCCCTAGGTGGCCGTTTTAGTGATTCTATACAGATGACTAAAGACTCAAAGATTTTGCTATGCACTGGTGAGATAAAATGTGCATAATATTTTCATTTCCCATTAAAGTAAAATAGAAGTTGATGTACATCACCCATGCTGTTAATGTAAGTATTTCAATAAAAGGTTATTATCAGTACCTGTGCGCGATTACATTTCATAATATTGCTGCTATTAAAATCCAATCTACTAGTTTGGCTAAGTACCACTCTATTACGTGTGTTATGTCTCATGTTCTTCCATTGTACATTCCAGGTTTAGTGTTGAAATTATTTTAGTACTAAAGTTAAAAACAGTACATTTACAATGGGGTGATATGAACTGGTGATGAATTCAAATGGCCTTGTTAACACAGATTCAACATTTTGCTACCTCCTTACACTCGTCATCATTCTACATGGAGGACTGAATACTAAATGTACTGTATTGCTTTCTATGAGTAGGGGGCATCAACTTGTCCTGAATTTGCACCTCAGTTCTACTATAGTAGTCTTCAGCAAATACAAATACTACTTGTGAGCATATTCACACGTCTCAGACGGGTCTGTAATCCTGCCTTTCACCATAACATGCAGTGCTTCCATTGCAGCCAGGGATTCTGGGTAATGACATGCAAATGAGCACACACTGTCACCTTTTTCTTTCGTGTCCATTTTAACATGAGCCCTTATAAGGTTATGCCTGCGGTATTACACAGCTTTTCAGCACAGCCTGGGTTAAAGGAGTGCGTAGCCAGTTACCTACTCACCGACAGATGTTTCAACCTTTTGGGTCTGTTCATTGGCAGACTGGTCATACTGGCTTTGCAATGTGAAACAAAAAGGAAAGTGTACCGGGCGCGTCTGTGCAATAAGGTGAAGAGTGTGTGTGTACTCACACACAGTGCAAAATCACCCAAAATATAATGTGATAATAATAATATCTTAAAAAAAGTGTATATAATGTGGTAATAATAATATGTTAAAACAAGTGTATATATAATAAACAACCCCCACCCAATGTGGATATAGAGTGAATTATTTCAACATATATAATAAGAAAAAGCTGCTCAACACCCTTTATATGGACCATTCGCTAGTCCAAAAAACGTGATTGTTCTTCTTCCTGGTAAGGGGAGCGCTGGTGATTCACATAGTGTAATATGTAAAAGAAAATAACAGAATATGTTTAAAAACAATTTATTAAACCTACATAAAAAACATAGACAGTGAAAAAAACTCTCCTCACACGTGTTTCACGCCCCCTGTTGCCACAGGGGGCGTGAAACGCGTGGGAGGAGAGTTTTTTCACTGTCTATGTTTTTTATGTAGGTTTAATAAATTGTTTTTAAACATCTTTTGCTGGTGAGTTTCCCTATTTTTCTTTTTTGGAGCAGCTGTTATTTTGATCTATTTTTGTCCCAGATGCTAACTAAACCTCTGGACAAAGCTGATGCTCAGTCCAGCAAATGATATCGCTGAGTGCCAAAGGACATACAGTAGGTGCATATATTAGAGATGGGTACATAGTCCGGTGTTCTAGTTTTGATTGTAAATATATAATTTATTTGGTTTGGCTTTGTGTAAGCATTATAATTTTTTTTTTATATATTAATGACATCATTGAATTACAATAAACTACACCTTTTGCATTACCAGACAGCAGGAATGACCAAATCAATATCCGTCTCTTAAAATTCAAGAAAAACATTGATGAAAATAAAGGAACACCATTAATTATCCTACTGAAAACACATTAAGGTTGTGTCCCAAATAGCCCTCCATTTTGGTTTCCTTTCTGTATCATTGTTGGACTTTTGTTTGGGTTCTAAAAATCTTAAGAGTTTTAGTTTTGTATTAGGTTTTGGAATGTACAGTACAGTAGGGCTCTGATTTGACACGCACGGTTTTCCACATCTCTGGAATATACTGTAAAATAAGGAGACTCGGTGCTCAATTATATGAATGTTTAATCTGAGCAATAGGGGTCAAGAAGACCTTACCGCAGATACCATGTCCTTGACATCCAATATCCATGACATGCAGATAAATTAGACAAAAAGAATGCAATAGTAAATAATCAGCACATACATTGGTGATGGTGTGAGATTTTAGTTAGTGGTGCCAGTATTTAAATAAAGTTATTAAACGTGCAATCCCACATAGGCCGCAATTTTTTTTGGGGGGGGGGGCTCTGAATGGGGAAGTGTTTTTAAGTCGTGTTTTCTTTCCTCTTATCCCCCCTCCCCCCTGTCCTTATCAGATAGCCAATAAAGATAAGGGGAGGTGGGGAGGTTGGACACTGGCTGTGCAAGCACTTCCTGGTCACACAGTGACATCACACAGTGACATCACACAAAAGGGAGCAGCCAGAGGAAATCCCACCCCTGCCAAGTCTCACTTTAATAAATACATTAGAAATACTGTAGCTGTCAGTGCGATGGAAAGTGGCTCAGGGACCAGTATAATAAAGGTTAAGCCCGGTCCCTGGCTCCTGCCTGTCCTTCCCCGGGGCTGATCTGGCTACCAGACCCCGAAGCTGCCCTGTCCTTAAATACCCAGTAGCCCCTTGCATCCCTTGTAAAATGTACTCTTTATCACTGTGTGTAAAATGCTCCAGCTGGCGACTCTGCAGTATCCCACCACACAGGCGACCACTCAACTCGCGCCCGACCTTATGTCCAGCCGCAGCACCCAGGCAAGTCATCATCTCTGGCTCTCCTACATCAACTTTGCTCACTTTGATGAGGAGAAGGACGACATTGATGAGCACCTGTGCTTCATGCACCAACTACCAGAGGAGGACTGGTGAAGTTTCTGGTTTTGCAGCTCAGCGGCAAAGCAGCAGTCGCCAACAGTGATTTGGACCGGGAGGATACCGAGGACAATGCCATCATGAAGGAACTCCTGCTGTCCAGGTATAAGATCACCCCAGAGACTTACAGAGTGCAGTTACGTTCCCTGAACAAGGCACCCCACGACTGCCAGGCAGATTTTGCTGCCCGGTTAGCCCATTGCAATACGTGATGGGTAGCCGGATGTGAAGGGAGCTCTTTTCAGGGCTTATTGGACATAGTCATAAAAAAGAAGTTCTTGTTAAAATGCCTCCCTAAAGTCTGTGAGTGGGTCACGGACCAAAAGCCCACCATCTTCAGGGTGGCCACTAAGATGGCCGATGACTTCATGGCAGCTCGACGCTGCCTCCACCTGCAGCCACCCCAGCTCTCTGAGCCATCTCTCCTCCCTAGAGACTGGCCACAATGCCCGCCAGTTTCTAATCCTAGCCGACTGACTTCCTCCATGAGATGCGGTGCTATGGCTACAACTGCACTGGCACCTGGGGCGGGAGTGCCACATTGCATTGTGGCCAATGCACCCTGCTTGCTGGCCCTTTAGCCTTGGCTGTCCCAACAGCAATCCAGATGCCCAGCGGGGATGTAAAGCGTATGCCCGGATGGCCTGCACTGTCAGGACCCCCGCCGGCATCATCTGCGACCTGTGGTCATCAACAGTCGGCTGGGCAAGCAGTCTAATGGACATCAGAGCAGCAGTTATGCTGGTTTGACCAGACCTGATCGCAACAGAGCATATCCCCCCAGGGAAAAGATGCAGGTTAGGGTACCCGGCGGAACCAGGTTGCCCCCTCAAGTTGACCAGCTGCGTTAAATTTTGCATCAAATATCGCGCAAGCATTGGTGCAATGCATGGGGGCAATAACGTCTGCTCTGTCTGTAACACACACACACACGCACAATATATATATATATATATATACATATTGTAACAGAACTACCCTTTTGGCTATAGGGTTTTTGTCTCGGATCCTTAAAAACCCATTGTCTTCTAGGGTAAATCGCAGCACAGGACAGATCTAGCTGTGGTTTAAGTGTTTTTATTTGCTTGAACACAGGCGAAACAAGATAAACAAAATCAAAATAAAGCCTTGCTCTCTCTTGAGCACTAACTAGACAGAAGTTTCTAGCTACAGTTGGATGGCTTCCCCACTTACCAACTAACATAAATGTAGGTATCAAACATGTTTGTAGCAGTCCAGCTCTTTAGGCTGGAATAGGGGGGAGAGGGTGAACTAGTCCAAGCTGGCTATTTTAAACACTGCTGATTAGGCCCAGGTGATCTGCAACTCGCTTCACCTGCAGAGCCTCCACTGCTTTGTGCAAGACCTGGCCTGAATTTCCAAAGGCAGCTTGTAAGTCTGTGGAGCGGGATCCTCCCCATGGCCTTTAACTCTTAGTAGGGACAGGTACAATTTGTATATGTAGACCAAATACAATATAGAGAAGCCTTTTTTGTGCTATATACATTTAGATCTAGGCACAGATGGGTTTATTCTGACGGCCTAACAACTGCAATGTTTTTTAAATGAAGGAGAATGAATCAAGATGTCACCCTATCCGCACAAAAAGCAATTTTACTGTTTCCCTGTGAGAAGGGCCAGCAAAGCGCTGCTTGCAAAAAGTCATCCATTCAGGGTCTGCAAATGAATTAGAAAAGTATAGCGCCTTTATCCTTTTAATGAAACGTTTTGTCCAATATCTAACTTCATATATAAGCCGATTTTGATGATTTCCAAAGTTCCGGCACTTGGATAGTTAAGCAATTTAAGAAGCCGGCTTTGATGGGTATTCATAGAGTATGTCTTTCAACGCTTAAGAACTAAATGCTCCACTCAAATTATTGGAACTCAAAAGATTGATTTTGTTTGCCTTTTGATTAAGAGAACAGGATTTGGACATGAAAATCCAATTAGATGATTGTAGAGGAAGAAGATGAAGCCTGCAGCAGCATACAAATCTCTTCCAAACGTTGAGCTCGGAAATCTGGCCTACATACCCACCATTCACAATTAGTAATGAAACAGCTGCTCTTTTTAATTCTTCTATTTAAATTTTTCCCCGAAATCTATTCATAGAGGAGCATAAGTTTGCACTTTAAGAAATATTAGGCATTAAAAGTAAATTGTCTTAAGGTGCCACTTTTTGCAGAGAAAATACAATGAATGAAAACACCGTACATACAGCTGTGTTATAGGTTTGTCACAATGGTCTTCTGAGGTCACATATACAGAGATGGTTTAAAAAAATGACAAAGGTAAAGCTGTCACCCGTTACTTATTCATATTACACTTATTCAGTGATCCGTTCTTGTTCTCCTTAAATCATTCTACATTAGTTATCAGATAACTCCAGCAGTCAGGATAGTGTTTGTTATAGGGGACAGGTAGCCTTCTACAGGACAAAACATCAGACAAAGCCAGAACACGTAGGCATGGTAATTTGGGCTGGTACAGAAAACAATATATTTTAAGTCTCCCCTAAGTGCTGGAAGGGAACCCGGATATGTAAGAGAGTCGAGGCACTCCAGATCTGAATTAAAGCAGCAGTCCAAGCTGCCGTTTAAAAACAAAAATAAATAACAAATTTCCCTTTAATATGCGCATCAATACAATCTACACAATGATAAGTAATTAGCTAAGTTTCCGATCGATCCATTCTCCTCTGATCGATCGGTGAAGATTCGGCTTGGGGGGGTTCACTAAATGGCTGTCAGTGCAACACGAAGAGGACCAAAGTTGTAACGTTCTGTGGGGAAGATCATGTGACCAGGCAGTTACTTGATACAATTGGTGCACTGCTAGAGAGAGGGCAGGGCTCAAAAAGGGGTGTGCCAGAGCCTGTTTCAGAAGTGGAAGGGTATGTGACTTTGTAAATGTTTGCTATCGAAACAAAAAATACTTGTTACATTATAATACATTAAAAATGTAATTCAGAGTTGTTTAAAAAAATGCTACAAGTATTTTCTCATAGTACAGAACTGATTTATTTTAAAAAAACACACATGTAGGATATTGCTTGGTCTGCAGCTTTAAGAGCATCTGTGTCTGTGGTTGATTTGAACCTGGGTCTTGGTGGCACCTCTAATACAGTACCTGTAAAGACAAATTGATTACCAATAACTCCAGGTATGCATCTACGTATACCTGGTGTGTGAACCTGCCCAGATTTGCTTCACTGCAGTTTCGATGGAACTGTTCAAACGTTTGGTGACAAAAGTTCTACCCAAATGGTCTAAATTGTTAATAATTTGTTATTTCACCTTTTTTTAAAGAGGCCAAGATCGACTAAGCACAAGAAAACTTAGCACATTTCTAAACCTGAAGACAATCGGTAAAGTATCCAACCACACGTTATTTACAGTATGTCAGAGTGGGATAGAGGAGTTTCCTGCGAGTGACCCCCAACGAAGGATGTCTAACAACAAGGAAAATATCATATTAAAAAAGCCGGGTATGTCTGTCAGGGCCATTGCTCCAAGGCCATGAAACCTAGAGACCTGAAACCTTGCCTGGATACTAAGAGGACCCTTCGGGGTATGCACATGGGGGTTGTTTTCATTTTGGGATGGTTGCTTTTCTTTTTTTACTCTCACTCCAGTTTTTAACTGCTCCGCCTCTGATTGGTTGTTTCCTCTCCGCGAGACTGAGAATTCGTCGGTTTCGCGGTGCGAGGCCACTGATTGGCCTTTGCTTTGCAGGGAGGTATGTGACTGGTCGCCGCACAGAGCTGGAGGCCTTCCGGACACTCGTAAAATAGATGTGGTGCCTATACTTAAAAAGGGAGCCTCGATCACAACCAGGGAATTACATTAGAAAAGAGGTGTGTGAGAGGAGACATGATAACTATATACAAATATATTCGGGGACAATACAAGGAGCTTTCAAAACAACTAGAGCATTCATCCCAAGGGCAGTACAAACGACACAGGGTCATCCCTTAAAGTTGGAGGAAAGGAGATTTCACCAGCGACAAAGGAAAGGGTTCTTTACAGTAAGGGCAGTTACAATGTGGAATTCGTTACTCATGCAGACTGTGATGGCAGATACAATAGATATCTTCAAAAAAAACTCTCGTTTTTTTTTTTTTTAAGACAGAAAAGGTATACAGGGATACTGTATACCAAATAAGGAAACATGGGAAGGATGTTGATCCAAGGAGTAATCTGATTGCCATTATTTGGAGTCAAGAAAGAATTAAATTCTCCCCTTATGAGACAGCATTAGATGATAGTTCACTGGGGCTGTTTTGTTTGCCTTCCTCTGCATCAATACACTGTAAATACAAATATAGGATAAGTATCTGTGATCTAAATTTAGCATAGGTTGAATTTGATGGACATACTCTATGTCTTTTTTCAACCTCATCTACTACAGTATGTAACTATGTAACATTCCTTAGGGGGGTGGGGTGTAAGAGAGGGAGGAGGGGCAGGTGGGGTGTAGGATAGGGAGGAAGGTTTGGTGGGGGAGGAAGAGCGAGATAGGGGGAGGAAGAGTTTTAGAGGGGGAGTGTAAGCGATAAATACAGAGGTGAAGACAGGAGACTTGTTTTGGTGAAAATAACGTAAGCTTTTATTCAGCCGCAGTTTCAGCCCCATAAAGTATAGGCTTTCCTAGTTAGAGTTCTGCAGCATAAAGTATAGGCTTTGCCTAGCCAGAGTTCTGCAGCATAAAGTATAGGTTTTTCCTAGCTAGAGTTCTGCAGCATAAAGTACAGGATTTTCCTAGCCACAGTTCTGCAGCATAAATTATAGGCTTTTCCTAGCCAGAGTTCTGCAGCATAAATTATAGGCTTTTCCTAGCCACAGTTCTGCAGCATAAATTATAGGCTTTTCCTAGCCAGAGTTCTGCAGCATAAAGTATAGGCTTTCCTAGCCAGAGTTCTGCAGCATAAAGTATAGGCTTTCCTAGCCAGAGTTCTGCAGCATAAAGTATAGGCGTTTCCTAGCCAGAGTTCTGCAGTATAAAGTATAGGCTTTTCCTAGCAAGAGTTCTGCAGCATAAAGTATAGACTTTTCCTAGCCAGAGTTCTGCAACATAAAATATAGGCTTTTCCTTAGGCCAATGTTCAGGTTTCCAAGCGAATTAAAGTCCATTTACGTCTATAGACGTCTACATAGTTTCCGGGCGTTCCTACTGTATACATCTGGGATATGCAGAAGTGGGCTTCAAGCCCTGGTGTTTGAGGAAGCAAGGACAGGCACATGTAGTCTGTAAGCAGAACTGGGAGAGAAACACTTCCCTTTCCTGCTTTTTAAACTCTTGCTAGACTCAGTTTGGCTCGCTAGTAGTCCTGTCTTCCTCCAGGCAGGGATTAACCGGTACCTGTCCGACACCCAACAGCTCTAGCTGTTGTAAACAGACTTGCCCCTGTTACAGGGAGGAAGAGTTAGAAACAGAGGGGAGAGAAATACATTGGGGGAGGGATAGGATGGGAGGGGTGAGAGGTGGGTGTGTAAGAGGGAGAGGTCACTGATCGGTTGTGTGTCCAGTTGTGTAACTACCATGCCGCTAAACCCCACAATGCCGGGCAGCCCGAGTGCGCATGGGGCCCCGCCAGCCGGCGCTGGAAGTTGAGCACAAGGTTGGGCTCAATTTCCTTGCCATGCTGCTACTCTCTGCTTGATGTGGGGGTGGGGCCTTCACTGCACACAGAAAATCCCTCCTCCCCCTGCCTACTTCCCCACCACAGTCTCCAGCAGCTTGTGTGTGTTGTGATTGTGTGTGTGTTATAATTGTGTGTGGAGAGGGAGCCAGGTGGGAATTGAGTGTGTGGGGGGAGAAATTGAGTGTGTGGGAAGAGGGGGAGGAATTGAGTGTGTGTGTGTGGAGGGGGGAATTGAGCGAGGAGCTGGATTATGTGAGGGAGAGAGGAGGATGGGGAAGAGTGAATGAGGGTGGGAGAGAGGGAGGAAGAGTAAAAAAGGGAGTGAGCCATGGGGGGGGGGGGGTTGGTGGGATGAGAGGGTGAGGATGAGGGAGCCTGAAGATTGAGGGTCTTCGAGCAGGAGTTGTGAGAGAGGGGGGGGGGTGCTCGCAAGGCCACTGACATGTGGACCCTCATAGAAACTAAATGTATTTTGTGTTTTTTCTTAGGAGGCCCCTTGGAAATTTTTGCAAGTGGCCCAAAAAATGTCATTATACCACTGAGCGTGTCAGTGAAGAGGGAGGGTGGGTGTCACTATAATTTGGGATGGGAGTCTCTGACTGGGGTTTGGGGGGGGAGGGGCTTCACTCACTGGGAGGTGGAATTATTTATCGGGTTAAAGAGGGGGCAATTATCGATCGAGTCACAGTTTCAAGTCTGCAGTGGAAAGGATGACTCCAGAGTATATAGTGTACTATATGCAATTATCAGATTAATAAAATATGTATATTTATGGATTTATTCGTTTATACTTATATACACACATGATAGAAGTGGCATTAAATCCTCTCTAACTAGCTGATCAGCAGCAGATAAGTTACCAATCTCTCAGCTGCTTTAATTAGTTGAAGCTCCAGCCTCTTGCAGAAATAGGTACGATAGGTACAGCTGAATTGATTAAGTACAGGACATACAAACAGGTGTAGTACCTGCTAGATAGGTTCAGTCGGAGTGTATGCTATGAATTCTGACTCCGAATACTTTGTCTGCAAAAGTCTAGATATTTTAGGCTTCAAGCAGGAAACTCACTGTGTGATTTTCTACGGGCTTAGAATGAGCAAACTGGCATTTGAGATAAATATTGCAGGCATTTCCAACTTTAATCTATGGAACTTCTGACTCACTCAGAATACAATGGTACATTACGCATAGCTTTCCATTAAAATCCCATGTATTTAACCTCAGTATAAACAATGTACAAAGATGAATCTTGTGAATATTGATATATCTATACAGTATCTATATGCAGTACACACACACACCATTTGTTTAAATATATATATTAGCCTAAACACCAGGGCAACTAAACTATATCCAGGGGAGGGATGCATAATGGTTTCTGAATAGTGTTCATCTGTGTAATAAACATGAGTGTCTGAATTCCCACACGACTCACTGTTGACATTATTGGTTCATTGACTCAATGATGCTAATTCCTACTTCCCTAGTTAGCTTTCCCTGTGAGAAATAAAGTTGTAGGTGGTGTGGGTGTTTCAGCCAGTGTTAATAGTAAACATAAACACAATATGAATTGCTTACCACTAATACCAGATGTTAGCACCTTTTCCAGAGATCACTGATCCGTAGCTTTATAATGAGCATCTGTGGAAATATATTTATGTAGCGCTGCTTCCCCCACCCTATAGGAGATGTGGCGGGTTCTAAGTGTGTGGTGCTTTACCTGCGCCTCACAGGAGGCCTGAACCTCCGCTGCTGGAAGCCTGGATGTACCTGGATCGTCTGGTGACAGCGCCTCCACCTGTGAGGGATCCTGACAGCGCCGGATAACACCTTCACAGGACCCAATGCAATAAGTACACACAGCTTATATGATAACAGGTTTACTGAACATGCAAATAACAGGACACCAAGTAACACAGGCCTTACAGGGCTGTACCCCCACACCGTGCCCTCTGTCCAACACCCTGTTCACACCCTGGTTGGGTTTTCCCCAAAGTACTGAGGTGCCCTGGGTACTCAACCTCCCAGTGTCCACAGGAGCCAACCACCCAATGTATGTGTGACAGCGCTGCCCACAATCAGTGTTAGAGTTGGTGTACTTGTAGAGTGGGTATGATACTGTTACGGTTGTGCTCGCCACAGGGACTGTGGGGCTGAGGTGGGGTTATATAATCACCGACCTGAGACTACGTAGTCGGATCCGGATTGCGCAATTTGTAGTCGTACATAGCAGGGTCGGGACTGGAGAGGGCAGCATGGTTAGTGGACGAGCCAGGGTCAGGATTGGAGACATCAGGGTAAACGTTATCCAGGCGGAGTTTCAGCAACTGGTAGTCTAGTAGATCCCGCTTCAGCGTAATAGCTGCAGGGCGGGAGCGGGTTCTGCGCGAATGGCGTCTGCGGCCATTGGTACTGGTCTCAGCAAGGAGAAGGTTGACCGGAGTGGGCACACCGCCAGGCAGCACTGGTAAACCAGTGCTTCAGCACAGAAGTCCCAAGCTGGCCGCTGCAAAGGGAGAGAGCAGCAGGCCACTGGATCCCAACAGTAACCTTTGCTAGGGGTGAGTGCAGCAGGTTGCAGAATCCAGGCAGGCAGAACTCAGGCCTCTGCATAGAGAGAAGCAGCAAGCCTACGGGAAACAGGAACACAGGCCTCTGCATAGAGAAACAGCAGGCCACCGGAACCAGGAACTAGAGACGAGAACTAGAAACTAGAGTGTAGCGAAATCATTAGTAACACAGGAGACAAGCCAGATGGCTTGTGGCAGAACACATGTAACGTCCATAAGGAATTATGCTCGGCAGAGAAGCATTGTGGGAATGCAGTATTTAAAGGTCAGCGAACCAATAGCAGAAGGGGCGTGTGACAGCATTGCTCTACTGACTGATTCCAGGCTGGTGCTGCAGTCATAGCTAGCATAGCTGCTGTAGATACCAGAGGGAGTGTTCCAGGACTGCACAGGTCTGCAAGGCAAGGTGAGCAGTAAACTGAGGTGTGGATTCCTTACAGATACCTGCCGAGTGCTCTGGCACTCGGTACCACCGACTCAAAGAGAAACCATCTGGTCCCACACCATCAGCATGGGAACAAACAAACAATGGGGGAGCATGGGATTAGAAAGACATACAATAATAATGGTGATGAATATTGACAGTAGTTCCAAAGGTGGGGTGCGGGTTGTAAATA
The DNA here is from genome assembly GCA_036426205.1 of Ascaphus truei. Taxonomy (NCBI): domain Eukaryota; kingdom Metazoa; phylum Chordata; class Amphibia; order Anura; family Ascaphidae; genus Ascaphus; species Ascaphus truei. The sequence continues at coordinate 34,026 of WSYH01007209.1, forward strand.
TAATAATACTTACACGGCCATGTGTAAGCAACCACAATTAGTGATCACCTCCTTGAGGGCG
>WSYH01007210.1:0-34085 GCA_036426205.1 Ascaphus truei
CCCTGACCTGCAAAGGATCCTTACCTGCAATCTGGAGACGAGCGGAGGGTGTTCCCCAAGTGTCGTGGTGGTGTGCTCCCAGGCTGAGATCTTCCATAAGGCAGCAAAGTGGAATACCTGCGGTCTAGCGGTTGCTGTGTGACGTCGGGTAAACCATGTCATTACACATGAAATGCTGATTACTTTTTGATCTGATGTACGCAGATATCTTACCTTCACAATATATATATACTTATTTTACATACTTCACTATGTGCGTCTGCGCTTTTGTTTTCTTTGTATTTCAGTTGTTCTAGGGGTGTTCTCATCCCTATCAATATAGCTGCAGACGCCTGTTTAACACACAAATGAAAAGGACAAAGACAACCCCCTTGTTAGCACTCTAGATTACACCTAAAGAAAATCTACTAATAAAGATTATATTGCAAGAACCAGATGCACAAGATTTTATTGGAATAACAGCAAGACACACTAACTTAAAAACATGAATATACTAAAGACAGCCTAACAAAATATATGTACAGTATCAAAAATATATTGGATAAAAGGGGGACTGTTAATCTAGTGAATGAATTCTATTTTGCCTCAAAAAAACTAAAATGTGTCTAAGTAAATATAAATTGTAACACAAAAGTAGTTTAATATAACCCTTGAAGGTAATAATGCAGCAAAAAAAAAAAAAAAAAAAAAAATTATATACCTATTAATGACATGCTAACAAACAGAGTCATACAAATGGAAAATACAGCAGTGCATAGCACTGCAAGGACAAGTAATGCCCAGACAGCAAAGAGAGTTAATACTCAGTTGTAGCAGGGTTGCGTGAGGCATGTGTCCATCAGATTGTAGAAGGTTTGTTCCAATGTTTGTGCATAGCAGAAATAAAGAGAATCAAAAAATGCTGCAACAGATCCTTCACAAGTCCATCCAAATAAAGATTACATGGGGGCTGTCAGAAAGTAAACACTCAACGCGTTTCACCCGTCGGTGGGCTTCTTCCCGGAGTGGTAAAAACGCAGTGTGTCTAAAATTGCTTTAATTGGCTAATAACCTAATTACCATAGAATAGCAAGTTCCTTTTTTTCATGGCTAGAGTCCAAATATGATGGACCTTTTGGGAAACCTGTTTTTCCTTGTATTAGGTGTACTTTCAGTAGTATAGGATTGTTTTGTAGAGACAATGGCCCTTCTAAAACGGGGCAGAAAGCTGCCTAACATCTTTGGACTATGTCACATATCCCCCTCCCCAGCTCACACCTACTGGGGTGAGCGGCCATGGACCTCACTGGGGTGAGCGTCCTACCTGAAATACTTGAGCTAACTCCTACAATATTAAACATTCACATGACACGAATATGAACTTTTTCCACGGCAATTATGGACAATAGGTTTCGTCATAAGAGACTATACTTGGCAAACATATTTTTTTTTTCTCTCTATTAGGGAACTATTTTGAAAAATAAATGTCTAGCACACATTCTTACAACCCAGGATCTGCTAAATATATTCACAAAACCAGACAATTTCTATTACCTCCCTGGGTTTTTCTATTCTAGAATATGAACCTCATTATAAATTTACCAACCGAAAAGGGCATTTTTTTTTTTTTTTTTTTTTTTCCCCATATTGTAAGCAACCAATATTTTTTTCTTCCTTATACTACAGCCTTGTAATCTTAAGGGCCATCAACCCTGTATATTAATTTGTAGTTTAGCTACATTTTCAACACAGAGAACCAATATAACATTGTAATATTGACAAAATGCTTATTTGCATAGTTAAGTGTCCGTGACATAGTCCACACGTGTAATAAAAAAAATAAATCGGTCAGTTCCCCCAAACATATTTTTTTTTTTTTTTTTTTTGACTTCCAGTCCTTTGACTTTATTTCATAGCCCGCTGCAACCTGCAAATGACTGGACTGTTTCTTTAGCTTCTGATGAGACCCTTGGACCGGATTCTCCTTGGCTCCACAGTGTGGTCCAGATTGGTGAGATATGGAACTATTCAGGCGCCGTGTTAACCTTCGTTGTTTTTTCTTTTCAATCTTTGATTTCCCTTTTGTGGCCATTACCAGGCCTTTGGGTTTTGGAGACCTAGTTGCCTCTGTACAAACGTAGTCCATATTAACCACGTCATCAGGATCTGTCAACAAGTTTGTGTTTTCAGGAACTGCCACCCACTTGGCTAAAACATCTTCTGTGGTGTCCTGGGTGTGTCCACTAGTTTGATAATCTTCTGGACAACGTAAATGAAATTGAGGATCTGGATTTTTGAATCCCAGATCAGGGAGAATATTCTCAGGAGGGTGCCTATCTGTTTCTGGAATAACAGCAGCACAATCTAAGTCAATTCTTTCTCCTTCCTCTTTGTCATCAGTGAGGGCATTGAGTTTACGTTCCCTGGTCTCCTTTTGTGACCGTGTCTCTTTTAGCCTTGGAATCTCTTTCTCCAACTTCATCTTTATAGCAAATCGTAATATTGCAACAGCATTGAAGATACACGTATAGGAACGTACAGCTTGCTTGGTTAGGAGGTAGGATTGATAGCCCGACTGAACCACTTTAGCCGCTTCTCCCATGTCCGTCATCTGTTTCAGAGCGAGGTTTAACTCTGTTTCATTTTCTCTATTCTTGACCTGCAGCTGCAGGTGCTCCTTCTGGGTCTTGTCCAGCTCCAGCTGCAGCCGGGCCCCCTCATTTGCCGTGTGGTCCAGCTGCTTGTAGATATCGGCCATCTCGCTTTCATAGCGCAATGTCAGGCAGACCACCTGTCGGACGGAGATCTCCTCTCTCTTGGCGCACTGTATCTCGCGCTCAGCCATCTGCTTCTGCAGCTCTTCAACCTGATCGTGCCAGACCTCCCTCAGGGTCTTCACCTCTATCTGGTGCTTGCTCTGGGTTTGCATCAGCGCCTCCATTTTTTGGAGCTCTGCAGTTTGTGTCGCCTGGATCGCCGCTGATTCTGTATTCTGCAGTGCTTCCTGCATTTCTAACTTTTCCTGGATCAATTGCTTCTCCACTTTTTCTGCTTGGTGAAGCTTCTCATCACCTTCACTGATCTGGTCAGTCAAGTCTGAATTTTTCTGTGTCAGACTTACATTCTCTCTTTTTACAGTCTCTAAATTACTCAGGGTATTCTCATAGGTTTCCTTCAATGTACACAGCTCTGTGCTGCGAGCGTAGACCTCATGGCGTGAGAGTTCCAGCTCTGCTTTAAGCGCGCTAGCCTCTTGCCGAGAAACCCCTAACTCTGTGATGAAGTTTTGCACATCTTTCTGGGACATCTCATAGCATAGTTTCCAGTCAGTTCTTGTTTTCTTTGATTCGCTTGGCTCTCTGCCTATGATAGTAGCAGTAGCCTTTGTCATCTCTAGGCGTGTCGTCATTCCTGGGACGATTGCGCCAGGCCCTATGGGCTGTTGCTCATCTCGGCGCCTTTCTGACGCATGTCCTGACAGTGCAGGTTCAAGTGGCTCGTTCACTTCCCCTGTGACTTGAGGAACAGTTTTCTTTCTTTTTGCTTTATTAGCTCCAGAGATATCAGTGGTACTGGGCACACGCTCACTGGTATCAGCTTCCACATCTTGCTTGCACTCACAGGGCGTTGCTTGCTTTTGCAGCTGTTTGTCTTTGAAAATTTTGGGGCACACATCTTCCATGTGACCTACTTCACGACAGGCCCCGCATACTAAATTCATCTGTGGGTACGGCTCTCCTCCAGGGTCGTGATCATAGTATGGCCTGAAGGGACACTGTTTTGTATGGTTACGTACATTACACAACAAACATTTCACGTCGGCCATTTTAGAAACCCGGCAGGGACAATTGGCTAGCTGCAATTTCACTCACTTCAGCAACTTGCATACAGCACTTGCTAGCTGCAAATTCACTCACTTCAGCAAAAGGCATTAGCTTTACAAACAGCACTTGCTAGATGCAAATTTTTTTTTTTCAGCAAAACATTTTGGTTTTCTGTTTGGGTTCAGGGTGCTATTGCATCCACACTTCGCACATTCTCTGTGTATGCTAGAAGCACAACTGATATACACAGTGGGACAGACTTCACTCATAGCATCTGTACTTTAGTTCAGCTCGGCGGCCATTTTAAACCCCCGCATTTATTTGCAAACCCACAGACTTTTTAGTGTCTGCCCGCATTCTCCACCATATGTGACAAACGCCCCTCTTTTGTAGTGCTGACGTCTGTCTGGGTTCTTCCCGACACAGTCTTCTAGGGTTATTTAATACAAAAAACAGGATCATGCAAAGTATTAAGCTGCTTAACTCAGGCTTCTGCCTGCTTTATTTTCATCCAAGTAAGGTACTGCAGCTTTAACATGTGTAGGTTAGAGGTACTCAGATACTTTCATTCAGCAGTTCACTCATTTCATTGTTACAGTATTTCCCACACTGTTATTTCAAGTAAAAAGAAACCAAATTATATAAACAAAATCCTATCCCTTTCAGGGATCTAACTACACATAGAATCAGTCTCTCTAACAGCTGCTGGCCAACTAACCTGGTTCCCCAGCTTAAAACAATGCTCTCTCATTTAGGGTCACTTAGATACAGCACAGTCTTTTAGCAACAGCAGTAAACATTTGTTTGGTCTTATCTGTTCGTGGTGGGAACTCGGTCCCGTGTCCAGGCAAATCCTCTGGTACTGTGATACTTGGAGGGGCCGTCAACCCCGATACTGGATGCAGGGGAGCAGCGATACCCCCAGCCTCCAGGCTCTAAGGAGAGAGAGTGAAATGCAAAACCTCTCTGCTCTAAGTACCTGTGCATGTGATTAGAAGAGCAGGTGAGGGAGAACTAGAGCCATTGTAATCTGTGGTCTGGATTTTCCATCCAGCTGCCTGAGTTAATGGGAAGCTGTGGAACGGATCATTAACTATTCCTGCACTTTCTGCTCTAAAACGGGGCAGAAAGCTGCCTAACATCTTTGGACTATGTCACAATATATATATATATGTATATATATATATGAACACAAAAAGAAAGAAAGAGGGTTTGTTGAAAGCACACGAAAAATATGTGAAAGTACAAAATGGATTTTATTAGCAATACAAAACACAAAAATAATATTAAAATATACCTAAACACATACTAATTGAACACTGCTGAACCAAAGAACACACAATAAAAATGTAGGGACACAAAATATGTAACATGCAAAATACATGGGTATGATAATGCAAATCCAGGGGAAAGTAATTTCCCCTGGAAATGCAATGGAGATCGGCCGATCAGCAACACATGATAATACAAATGACTGAAAAAAACAATATCTATACAAACCCAAGTTAACACAGAAAAAAGAGCAACAATGAAAATATAATGAAGGCATACCCTAGATGCTTTGTAGCCAGAAGGGGGTGGCTAAACCCTGGCAGTTATAATAAAGAGCCAGAGAAAGACAGAAAATAAATGTCTAAAATGTGCAGAGGTGGGGTCCCCTCAAAATCTGAAATGTAAACAAGGAGTCAGCAGAGAAAACAAGGGAGAAAAACATGAGAAAATAACTCCCTAATGCCAAAGCTAGGTGTTACTGATATAAGCTATGGCAGACAAAAATGATAGTGTCCCAAAGGCTACCGTGGAGCAAGGAAATGTCCAGATACTTGCTATGACGCTGCACAAGACATATGCAAAATGTGTATTAGTGAACTTTATGAACTTGCAACAACACACAAATCACATTACGCGGAAGAACTCTGCAAACGCACCAGTGAGAAACTGAGAAACAAACTGATCAATCAACTATATGGAAAAAAACTGAAATTAGAATGGCAAAAATGCACAATACTCCAAACCCTGCAATTGCAAAGCAGTACAAATACCAACACACTTGAAAAAGATATGCAAACTCTACACAAGAAACTGTAGCAGAACTTAATCAAGAAGAAACAGAAGAAACTACAACTCCTCCCTCAGTATGACTGCAGACCATGGGCACAACATAAGGTATTTCAAACAAACAAAAAGCAGGACAACTATTTAGAACTAGAAACACCAACTGTCTTTTCAAGACAGATACACACCCTCAACCCAGAAGAACACACAGTCTGACAGGGAGTTCTAATCTAATTTCTCTCCAAGGGACTAATATTCTGTCCCACCACCAAACTGGATCAAATCCAATTGTACTTAGACCTAGAAGAATTCTTCAGGAGACTATGGGCTCTATGCAGTAAGCGCCGAAAAGTGCAATCGCCAAGGGTACCTTATCGGCATGATTCTGCCGATTTTCCCTCTCCGTATGCAATAAGTGCCGAATCCCTTCCGAATCAAGCCGAAAACATTTGCTCCCACTCTGCCGATGATTTGCCAATCACACACAGATGTATCTGCGTGCATGGTGAGGTGGTGTTAGGTTCCCCAATGAAACTTCTTGCTGAATCTGCCGAAGCAAGCATGTTTTGGATTGAGCGGCCCATTTAAAGGCAGCGTGTATTTTTATTCATTCTCTGTGTTGTTGGGAGAGAGAGAGACACACAGAGCTGGGCGATTTACATATTTCATATTGACTGAGACAGTTGTGGTGTATTGTGAGAGGTTTGTCCTGTGTTGTTTTGTTTACATCTTTGTCTTGTTTTCACTTTGTAAGTGTTCAGTGCGATTATCTTTAAATTTCTTTTCTGTTCTTTGTGAGTGCTAGAGGTATGGCCGCTAGGCGTGGGAAGAGTGATGCTGGTGTGAGTGGTACTGGTAGTCATGTGAGTATGCGTCTGAGTGAGCGTAGGATTCAGGGGAGTGCTGTGGCTGTGAGTGCGAGTGGTGTTGCTGGGAGTGCGAGTGATGCTGGTGGCTCTGTTGCTGGTGCTGGTGGGGTGTCTGCTGCTGGTGCGTCTGGTGGTGGGGTGGTTGCTGGTGGCCAGCTTTTGGAGTCTCTTCCATTAGAAGAAGGAGAGTCCAGTCAGCAGCAGCCAAGCTCTGGGCCTGCACGTATTTGGAAGAAACGTCTTGAGCGGCCACGTAATCCTCGGTTCAATGAAGAGGAAAACAGAGTTCTTGTCACAGGGATTCTGGAGCACTATGAATGTCTGTATGGGCATTTACTAGGTAAGTCTATCTTTGCATTGATTCTTCAAAGACATGTTATCCTAGGACATGTGAGATGTCTTAATATCAAAATATTATTCTATAATATCTATCAATTAAACTTAATTGTTACACACATATTCCTTCATGCTTTAGAACGACCATAACAATCAGTGTAATTTTTTGGCAAAGTTCATACAATATTCATGCAAGCTTCCCTACATTTGTATGTTTACACGTAAATGCTCATGTGGTACACATATTACACCTAAACCAGCATGTTTGGTATCTCTTGGAACAGGTAGCAGTTTAGGAAACTGCTCGTTTTTATAATAATAATTAACGTCATATATTTTGTATGTATTTCAAGGGCGGACAAGTTCAGCATCAAAAAAAGAAATGGGGGATGAAATAACCTTGGCTGTGTCTGCGTGTGGGAATCATGTCAGGGACCGTCCGAACTGTCGGAAGAGATTCGATGATATAAGGGCAAACTTAAAGAAAAAAATACAAGCACAATGGATGCATGCTTCTAGCACTGGAGGTGGGCCGCCAGCACAAGCTCTAATCTTAATACCATTGGAGGAGCAGATGCGGGAAAAATTTCTTCCTGTCGTCGTGGAGGGTTTGCCCGGGGACAGAGATATCGGAATTTAGTCTGCGCCATTTCCACCAGGTGACAAATGTTACTGTACTAGGCATGTCGTAGGTTACAGTTCTTATCTATATTTCCGCTGCAACTTATACTTTCTTCCCAATATAAGCATACCTATATATATATCTGTATATATGTCTATCTATCTATCTATCTATCTATCTATCTATCTATCTATCTATCTATCTATCTATCTATCTATCTTTATATCTAGTTGTCCTACAAAAAGTAAAAATTAATATATATGGTGGCAAAAGGTGGCACTGAGTGCTCATTTGCATGTCATTTCCCAGAATCCCTTGCTGCAGTGGAAGCGTTGTATGCTGGGCAATAATGGGGAAAGACAGGATATATACAGTAGAGGCAACTCTTATTCGAACAAAAACCAGTGGCAATTCCCCAAAAAACCCAGGAAAAACCCAGGTACATTCTGAATACATGCCTTAAACTTTCCTTAAACTAGCCCCAGCATTTCTGCATTGATTAATGGCCTATCAGATTAACAGCGGGGGTCCCTGGCAGTCCCATTCAAACTGAATTGGAATGCCAGGGATCCCTGCTGTGTTAATCCTATGGGTCGTTAGTCAATGCAGAAATGCCTTAAACGTGCCTCAAACTAGCCCAGAACATACCCAGCACATACCCAGAATGTAACTCGGCTAGTTTACGGCAAATGTTAGAATAAACGTTGCCTCTACTATATACATATATATATATATATATATATATATATATAAAAATAGAATTTACCAGATTGGAGTCCGGAAAAAACGAGACAGCACACAGTCTTAGTGATTCCAATGCAGATGTAATCAAAGTAACATGGCACCACCTCCAACGTTTCGGTACACTCAACGTGACCTTCCTCAGGGACGTGCAATAAGTGAATGCTAATCCACCACCTTATATACCCAAACAAATCAAAATTAAATCAAACTCACCCGTGTAGGCGCAACATTGCCCGCGAAACCGCGCCGCTGTGACACGCATACATCCGCTGGAACGCATCGCCATCTTGGATTAACACAAACCTCCCTTTAAACTACGGTGGCCTCAATGGTCTGACCAGGCATAATCGCACATGCGCGGACTCATCTTATCTCTCTGTGTCGTGACCCGCAACACGCTGCTGAAACGCATCACCATATTGCTTCTCAGCCTAATGCATGTTTAGCCCAACTACGGTGGCCCACATAGTGCATAGTTTATCTCTAATGGCGGTTCGCGCATGCGCGAACATGCCCAAGCAGCTCGATGTGCAGAATGTATATATACAGCGCAAGCATAGTGTTACTCAAGAGCTAACCCTATTATATGCATAACAGCACCCATATGAGGATGTGCCCTTACAGATCTGATTGAGGATCTATAATTACAAATGCCAAAACTTCATAAAGCAAGGCACCTAGCCGATAGAGCCATGTGGGGGGGCTATAAAATGTGATCGCATTAAAGCAGATTTGCATGTGTTGAAATATATGCTTGATCTTATTTACAGAGGGACCCGCTCCAGCATAAGGACGCAAAACGCTCACAGCAACCATACACAAATCAATATGTTAAACAACAAACATGTGATATGATGTGTGCATCACTGCACAATATATTGTTATCCATGTCCCACTATAATAAATACTATTACTACAATGACTAAAATTAGTCTAAAATCGAAAACCAGATAACATGTTTGGTCACACATATTTCTTCCTAAATAGAGTGACCAATGGGCTTTTAATATATATGCCCAATGAGACAACATCTAGTTTATACACGTGTCTATCCGGAATCACCATTCATACTGTGATCCTATGACTATGTCCTAGAGCCAGCTTATAACAGGCCTTATTTACACGACATATCACGTATTTAGAAGTCTCATATATACCATGTAGTATCTATGATCTCGAAGCAGGACATGGAGCCAACATGATGCACATACCAACACCCTAAAGTGAACAAGTGAAAATAACAATACATGGGCACATATGGAAATAACACATAAGGACATAATGCAGAAATATTATGAAATGAACATTGACACAAAAAGACACATAATTACAGGACAAGAAATGATTCCTCAGCAAAACGAAGTGTCATAGTCCTGACTTCTTTTATAGGAAACATCCCAATGAAAAATCTTCGTTTAGGCCAAAAGGGGCCACAGTTTTTAATTCAAAGATGTGCCTCGCTTCACTTTGCAATAGCAATCTATTTCTATCACCCCCTCGTGTGAGCACTTTGACCTGTGAAATAGGCATGCATCTGAATGTTGCCAATGAATGTTTAAAATCCCTAAAATGTTTGGCAACAGGGAGGCATTTAAACTCTAAATCCTTGGCGTCTGCAGATAATGCTTTGCGAATTGTTGAACGATGGATAGCTATACGTTCTTTAAGCATACGCACTGTCTTCCCAATGTAAAGTAACCCACATGGACATTTAATCAAATATATAACAAATTTTGATTCACAATTCAGATGTTGATGAATCTTGATTTTAGTCCCATTATGTGGATGACAGTAGAAAGATCCCACCTGCATATATTGGCAATTCGTGTCCAGTCTATTGCATCCTTTGACTTTATTTCATAGCCCGCTGCAACCTGCAAATGACTGGACTGTTTCTTTAGCTTCTGATGAGACCCTTGGACCGGATTCTCCTTGGCTCCACAGTGTGGTCCAGATTGGTGAGATATGGAACTATTCAGGCGCCGTGTTAACCTTCGTTGTTTTTTCTTTTCAATCTTTGATTTCCCTTTTGTGGCTATTACCAGGCCTTTGGGTTTTGGAGACCTAGTTGCCTCTGTACAAACGTAGTCCATATTAACCACGTCATCAGGATCTGTCAACAAGTTTGTGTTTTCAGGAACTGCCACCCACTTGGCTAAAACATCTTCTGTGGTGTCCTGGGTGTGTCCACTAGTTTGATAATCTTCTGGACAACGTAAATGAAATTGAGGATCTGGATTTTTGAATCCCAGATCAGGGAGAATATTCTCAGGAGGGTGCCTATCTGTTTCTGGAATAACAGCAGCACAATCAAAGTCAATTCTTTCTCCTTCCTCTTTGTCATCAGTGAGGGCATTGAGTTTACGTTCCCTGGTCTCCTTTTGTGACCGTGTCTCTTTTAGCCTTGGAATCTCTTTCTCCAACTTCATCTTTATAGCAAATCGTAATATTGCAACAGCATTGAAGATACACGTATAGGAACGTACAGCTTGCTTGGTTAGGAGGTAGGATTGATAGCCCGACTGAACCACTTTAGCCGCTTCTCCCATGTCCGTCATCTGTTTCAGAGCGAGGTTTAACTCTGTTTCATTTTCTCTATTCTTGACCTGCAGCTGCAGGTGCTCCTTCTGGGTCTTGTCCAGCTCCAGCTGCAGCCGGGCCCCCTCATTTGCCGTGTGGTCCAGCTGCTTGTAGATATCGGCCATCTCGCTTTCATAGCGCAATGTCAGGCAGACCACCTGACGGACGGAGATCTCCTCTCTCTTGGCGCACTGTATCTCGCGCTCAGCCATCTGCTTCTGCAGCTCTTCAACCTGATCGTGCCAGACCTCCCTCAGGGTCTTCACCTCTATCTGGTGCTTGCTCTGGGTTTGCATCAGCGCCTCCATTTTTTGGAGCTCTGCAGTTTGTGTCGCCTGGATCGCCGCTGATTCTGTATTCTGCAGTGCTTCCTGCATTTCTAACTTTTCCTGGATCAATTGCTTCTCCACTTTTTCTGCTTGGTGAAGCTTCTCATCACCTTCACTGATCTGGTCAGTCAAGTCTGAATTTTTCTGTGTCAGACTTACATTCTCTCTTTTTACAGTCTCTAAATTACTCAGGGTATTCTCATAGGTTTCCTTCAATGTACACAGCTCTGTGCTGCGAGCGTAGACCTCATGGCGTGAGAGTTCCAGCTCTGCTTTAAGCGCGCTAGCCTCTTGCCGAGAAACCCCTAACTCTGTGATGAAGTTTTGCACATCTTTCTGGGACATCTCATAGCATAGTTTCCAGTCAGTTCTTGTTTTCTTTGATTCGCTTGGCTCTCTGCCTATGATGGTAGCAGTAGCCTTTGTCATCTCTAGGCGTGTCGTCATTCCTGGGACGATTGCGCCAGGCCCTATGGGCTGTTGCTCATCTCGGCGCCTTTCTGACGCATGTCCTGACAGTGCAGGTTCAAGTGGCTCGTTCACTTCCCCTGTGACTTGAGGAACAGTTTTCTTTCTTTTTGCTTTATTAGCTCCAGAGATATCAGTGGTACTGGGCACACACTCACTGTTATCAGCTTCCACATCTTGCTTGCACTCACAGGGCGTTGCTTGCTTTTGCAGCTGTTTGTCTTTGAAAATTTTGGGGCACACATCTTCCATGTGACCTACTTCACGACAGGCCCCGCATACTAAATTCATCTGTGGGTACGGCTCTCCTCCAGGGTCGTGATCATAGTATGGCCTGAAGGGACACTGTTTTGCATGGTTACGTACATTACACAACAAACATTTCACGTCGGCCATTTTAGAAACCCGGCAGGGACAATTTGCTAGCTGCAATTTCACTCACTTCAGCAACTTGCATACAGCACTTGCTAGCTGCAAATTCACTCACTTCAGCAAAAGGCATTAGCTTTACAAACAGCACTTGCTAGATGCAAAATTTTTTTTTTTTTCAGCAAAACATTTTGGTTTTCTGTTTGGGTTCAGGGTGCTATTGCATCCACACTTCGCACATTCTCTGTGTATGCTAGAAGCACAACTGATATACACAGTGGGACAGACTTCACTCATAGCATCTGTACTTTAGTTCAGCTCGGCGGCCATTTTAAACCCCCGCATTTATTTGCAAACCCACAGACTTTTTAGTGTCTGCCCGCATTCTCCACCATATGTGACAAACGCCCCTCTTTTGTAGTGCTGACGTCTGTCTGGGTTCTTCCCGACACAGTCTTCTAGGGTTAATTATACAACAAACAGGATCATGCAAAGTATTATGCTGCTTAACTCAGGCTTCTGCCTGCTTTATTTTCATCCAAGTAAGGTACTGCAGCTTTAACATGTGAAGGTTAGAGGTACTCAGATACTTTCATTCAGCAGTTCACATATTTCAGTGTTACCATATTTCCCACACTGTTATTTCAAGAAATAAAACCAAAATCATATAAGCAAAATCCTATCCCTTTCAGGGATCTAACTACACATCAGAATCAGTCTCTCTAACAGCTGCTGGCCAACTAAACTGGTTCCCCAGCTTAAAACAATGCTCTCTCATTTAGGGTCACAAGATACAGTACAGTCTTTTAGCAACAGCAGTAACCATTTGTTTTGTCTTATCTGTTCGTGGAGTCCAGGCAAATCCTCTGGTACTGTGATACGTGGAGGGGCCGTCAACCCCGATACTGGATGCAGGGGAGCAGCGACACCCCCAGCCCCCAGGCTCCAAGGAGAGGGAGTGAAATGCAAAACCTCTCTGCTCTAAGTACCTGTGCATGTGATTAGAAGAGCAGGTGAGGGAGAACTAGAGCCATTGTAATCTGTGGTCTGGATTTTCCATCCAGCTGCCTGAGTTAATGGGAAGCTGTGGAACGGATCATTAACTATTCCTGCACTTTCTGCTCTAAAACGGGGCAGAAAGCTGCCTAACATCTTTGGACTATGTCACAATATATATATATATATATATATATATATATATATATATATGTATGTATGTATTGTGGCAGGACGGCCTCGCGGCAGGGTCAGTAAGACGCTAGACACGATGGGAAACGGTCAACTATAGTGGTTTATTATCCACCGCAAAATAATTACGGGTGCACTGTCTCTTTAAGAAACTACTTTCTTGAAAATTAAAGCCTAGTCCCTTTAGGGACACTAACTCACTTCTTGAGCCCTTACTAACAGGACAGCCAGCTAATCTGGTCATGCCCAAAACATGCTACACAAAGGATAACGATACGTATAAGAATAAAGTCTTATCTGTTTTGTCGCTCCAGTAGCAAACAGGAACACGGTTCCGGGGAGCAGCGATCTTGGTCTTTATCCTGGGTTGGGGTCCCAGCTGGTCCCAGCAGCCTAGCTCCTCGCAGGACGGGGGAACAGAGCAACACAGCTAACGCTTCCTAGCCGGGATAGTTTCTCTCCACCTTCCTGTGGGAAAAACAAGCTCCCCGCAGCAATCTGTATCTGTACTTTATCCTGGGGTTGGGGTCCCAGCTGTCCCAGCCAAGCCTAGCTCCCTCACGGACTCGGGACCAGAGCAACAGCAACGGCTTCCCAGCCGGGAGAGTTCTCTCCCCTTCCTGTGGAAAAAACAGCTCTCTGTGTGTGTGTCACTTCCTGGCTTTTAAACCTGCAGTCTCTCAGGCCTCCTGCTTAATTTGGCTGCGGTGTGCTTCTTTCTGTCTGAGGAGATTAATACTCTGTGAACTGGCTGCAGCGTCTCTCTCCATTCACTATTCCAGCCTACTGAGTTAGTGACTCTGTCACATATCCCTCTCCCCAGCGAAACATTGTCCCTGGGAGCGGCCCGTGGCAACCATTCCCGTGCACCAGAGCATCTTTGCCGAAAATGTCTGACGTCGGCCCTTTCCTCCTTTCCTCCCCCCTTTTTTTTTTCTTGCCTCCAATTTAGGCATTTTCTTTTTGGGGTAATCCCGTACGCCATCTGGGCCTGAGGACTGGTACCTCACTATCTCCTTGTGTTCAGAAACTCTTCACCCTGTAGAGAGCCTTGACTTTGGCCAGCTCATTGCATCTCTTGCCAGTGACTGTTTGGCCTTTTCCTGTGAAGACAGCAACTACTTCCGCTTTAGCGGTGATGGGTTTTGGACTTTTTTTTCCATCATTTCCTTCAGAGCTTCAATTGGGTGGGGTTCTTTTAACCCCAAGTGCACCCCCATGATGCCTCTCTTTTACAGGTCGGCAGACTCGAGGCTTGGTCCCTGTCTTTCTTGTCCCCTTAACTTACTCCATTGGGAGTTTGCTGAAAACTGTGAGGTCTTTCTCATCTTACAAACATGGACACTCTTTAGTCCCATTCTGACTGTCTCTTCACACGGCTGCTTTCCTTGCAAGGAAACCACTATGGGTCCCATAGTACAACTGGCTTCTACGTGCTACTACATACACCTGGTCTCCCCTATCCCGTGCCTTGTGAAAAGTAGACTGTACACTGCAACGGTATTGCATCACGCTTCCTGGTGCGCCTCACTTGCTTTATCTCTACCACCCCTTTTTTCCCATGGACTGCTTCTGTGACCAAAGGGTCTGTCTTAGGGTTTTAAACCTCTTTCTCTCTCCCAACTTCAGCTGAGAATCTCCTGCTGGTGCATCATTAGAGTCCAACGTAGCATCCTGCTCAGTCTTCAGAAACTCGGTATCTCATCCAGGTCACGCTTTTGTTTCTCTCTGCTGCCTCATGCTTACCATGCCGCTCAGACTCCGTCCTTCCTCAGGTCAGAAGCTGTCCCTTCTGCATTTCTTTTTTCACTCAGTGCAGCTGCCAGTTTCATCTTCTTTGGCGTCGAGTCGCATTCCACATCTCCTAGCTGGTTCATAGCGCCGCAAGTCTAGTCGTTTCTCTTTTTTCTTGCTCTATTTCTGACCTGCCACTGCCAGTTGCTCCCCCCGGACCTTGTCCAGCTCCAGCTGCAGTCGGCCATATCATTGGACGGTGGTCCAGAATCTTGCGGGTATCAGCCATCTCGGTTTCATAGCGCATGACAGGCAAGCCACCTGTCGGACGGTCACCTTTCTCGCCTCTGGCGAGCTGTATCTTGTGCTCACAACCTGCATTTGCAGCTCTTCAATTTGATCCTGAATCCCCTCTCAGGGCCCTCCACCTCTTTCCTGTGTGCTTGCTCTGGGCTTTGCGTCAGCTCCTCCTTCATCTTTGGGCCCTGCAGTTTTTTGTCGCCAGTATCGCTGTTGCTTTCTGTCTTCCGGCCTTCTTTCTCCGTGGCTACTGACTCATGGAGATGGAGTTGCCTCCTCTTCGGCTTTCCAGCTCTTTGCTCCATGTCTTTGGACCTTCCTCATGTTGTCCCTCTCACACAGAGTCACCTGGCTTCTAAGCTCCCGCCTCCAGCGTGCTCTTGTGGCGCTCAACGTGATCTTCAGCTGATCCAGGGCGAGGCATTCTTTTTCCAGCATTTTCTCCTGCATTCTGCAGTGCTCCTGCACCTCTTAGCTTTTCCTGGATCATTGCTTCTCACCTTTTCCTGCTTGGTGGAGCTTCTTATCACCTTTACTTAGTTTGATCAGTCAAATCTGAATTTTTCTCGCGTCAGACTTACATTCTCCTTCTTTACAGTCTCTAAATCCCTCAGGCATTCTCATGGTTTTCCTACAACATACCCAGCTCTGGTTTAGACTGTGGCCCTCCTGGCGTGAGAGCCCAGCTCTGTTTTGAGTGTGCTAGCTTCTTGGTAGAACTTCTAAGTCTTTGATGAAGTTTGCACATCTCTCTGGGACAGTCTGATAGCAGAGTCTCCATGTCAGGACTTGTTCTCTCTGATTCCATGTTAGCAATTGCGGTGTTGGCCTTATTCAAACTGGTCGTCAGCTCCTCCAACTCACTCCGCAAGAGATGCTCTGTTTTCTTTAATGTCACATACTCTTGTATAGCTGGGAGTATACTGTACACCTCTGTACCCTCGGCATTAGCTTCTCGCTCCCTATTCAATTGTTTCTGCAAGACATCATAATCACGCTGGGCAGTTTGGGAGTGCAGAAATTAAGCGCTCTTTTCCCTGATCAAGGATTCAGCTTCCCTTTGCTCCTCCTTTTTCCTTTGCCACTGTTCCCGGTGAAATTCTGTGGCCGGTACTCCGGTCTCACGCACATCGCATCTGGTCGCGTTCTTTTTCTGACGCATGTCCTGCGGCAGGTTCAGTGGCTCGTCACTTCCCCTGTGACTTGAGGAACAGTTTTCTTTTTCTTTTCTTGTCTTTATTAGCTCCAGAGATATCAGTGGTACTGGCACACCTCACTGTCACAGCTCCACATCTTGCTTGCACTCAAGGGCATGGCTTGCTTTTGCAGCTGTTTGTCTTTGAAAATTTTGGGGCACACATCTTCTCCATGTGACCTACTTCACGACAGGCCCCATACTAAATTCATCTGGGGTACGGCTCTCCTCCAGGGGCCACTCGAGTCGTCATCATCATCATCATCATCATCGTTGGCCTGAAGGGACACTGTTTTGTATGGTTATGTACATTGCAAAACTGACAAATGACGGCGGCCATTTTAAAACCCCTTTTTTTTTTCACAACCCCGACAAGGCAGACTTTGCACAACACACGTAAGTTTGTACTTGTTTTGTACATATTTGAACCTTTCTGGGTTCTTCTTAGGGCAACTTCTTTGCAAAAATCCACTTTCACACTTTCTTTTTTATACCAGACAGGGCAAACTTACACTCACAGCACTTGCTAGCTTGCAAATTCACTCACTTCATCAGCAACATGCTTAGCTTTACAATGCAATCCTTTACATATCACCCGACGGGGCAACATTTACACTCAGCGCTTGCTAGCTGTAACTTCCATCTTCAGCAAAAATCATTTTTTTTTTTTCCCGCTTGAGTTCAGTGTCTCAACACATCTTCATCTACTGACCCCCAGAGCCGTAGCATCCCACTTCTGACCCACCTTGTGCAGGACGGCCTCGCGGCAGGGTCATTAAGATGCTAGACACGATGGAAACGGTCAACTATAGTGGTTTATTATCCACAGCAAATAATTACGGGTGCCCTGTCCCTTTAAGAAACTACTTTCTTGAAAATTAAAGCCTAGTCCCCGTTAGGAACACTAACTCACTTCTTGAGCCCTTACTAACAGGACAGCCAGCTAATCTGGTCAGCCCAAAACATGCTACACAAAGGATAACGATACGTATAAGAATAAGTCTTATTCTGTTTGTCGCTCCAGTAGCAACAGGAACACGGTTCCGGGGAGCAGGCTATGTCCAGCCTTCGCAGCGATCTTGATCTTTATCCTGGTTGGGGTCCCAGCTGGTCCCACAGCCTAGCTCCTCGCAGGACTGGGGGACCAGAGCACAGCAACGGCTCCTAGCCGGAGAGTTCTCTCCTCTCCACTCCACCTTCCGTGGAAAAACAAGCTCCTCGCAGCATCTGTATCTGTATCTTTATCCGGGTTGGGGTCCCAGCTGGTCCCAGCGCCTAGCTCCTCGCAGGCCTGGGGGACCAGAGCAACAGCAACGGCTTCCCAGCCGGGAGAGTTTCCTCCACCTTCCTGTGGAGAAACAAGCTCTTTTGTGTGTGTGTCACTTCCTGCTTTTAAACCTGCAGTCTATCAGGCCTCCTGCTTAATAGGCTGCAGGTGTGCTTCTTTCTATCTGAGGAGATTAACACTCTGTGAACTGGCTGCAGCGTCTCTCCATTCACTATTCCAGCCTACTGAGTTAGTGACTCTGTCACAGTATGTATTTATGATGTTGTAGTATGTATGTGGAGAGAGGAGGAAGACTGAGATGCAGGGGAGAGAAATACATGTGAACGGGGGGGCAGGTATTGAGTGAGAGTGGGGTATTGATGGATGGGAGACTGAGAGGTGAGGCTGAGGGAGAGAAATACCTGAGATGATGAGGGAACTGAGAGGCTCACGGAGTGCGAATGGGAGGGGGGTCACAACATTGCCGACGGAGGTGGAGATGCGGGGGGTGGTGGTCCCAGTCATAACTCTCAGTCCTGGCCCTGGGAAGTCTGTTCTGCCATCCCTGATTACACACACACACACTTTAAAGGGAACTGCCTTGCGCTGAGACATGCGTTCTTCCACCTGATCCTCCTCTCCCTCTTGTCAGGCGGTAGTTGACACAACTTCCGATGCCGGAAGGAGCAAAAAGAATATAGCAGTGGACCGGGTGGCTGCTTTCTGCTGACTCGGGAGACGCTAGGTCACTACTACGTGGGTACTACAGCACTGCAAGGCTGGGTGCAGTTGGGTGAGTTTGTCCCCTGCTTCTCACCCCCTGCCGTCTGCGGACGCCCCTGAGGGGTTTTCGCAGAAGCCCCGTTGAAAATCACTGATACAGAAATGGCTCCATGTTCCCAACACTTTTTTTGTTTTTTTTACTATTTTTCTTAGCATAACATAAAACATATACCCAAGTCTAACTTGCCCCTGGGTAATTATCTAATATGAATTAATGTATATTTTCTGAGATTGATATTTTCTAATATTTGGCAAATGGTGGTATTTTGTATATAAACAATGAATGCCATTGTACAGTAGTTTGATGCACCGCTCCCTCACCAGTCACCCTCCCAATACCATTCCCTACTTCTCTCCACCGTACAAAAATAAAAATGCCACATTCACAGACAGTTCACAAACCTCTTTTCCCATAATCACATCCTATCCGATGCATCCACTGCAGCAAAAGGATTCTTGGTAATGAAATGCAAAAAAAAAAACCTTATCGAGGTCTGCAACCCTGTCTTTCCCCATTGTCTCTTAGCATACAATGCTTCCATTGCAGCCAGGGATTTTGGGTAATGACATGCAAAATGAGCACACAGTTGTCCACCTTTGCTTCTTGTTCATGGACCCCTAATACCTTATGCCTGTCAATTACAACAGCTTTCAGCACGCACAGACGTCTTGTTAAACAGTGCAATTAGTAACCTACCTCCGCAGCAAGCATTTCAACCTCTAGTTTTATTAGTGTGAGGATTGTTTACTACTGTATGCCTTGCAATGTAAAGCTGTCTTTCTTTTTTTTTTTCTTTTTTTTTTAACCATAAGTACAGAGGCAAATGTCCCGTTCTGTAGATTGAGCTTGAATATTTTGCATTTGCAAATAAATGCCATATTTTGCGTCAAATTCGAATGATGAAGAATAATTTCCACAACTCTATAACATTCCCTCAAATGTAATTAACTTTGACAGCCCTTGATGATGAAACATTGGATATGGCCAATGAATACCACACCAGATCCTTCATGATTGGTTTATCTGTATTTTAAACTTCTGATTGAAGTCCAGAAGAGCCGAAGCAAAATTTTCTATTTCTCTACAATCACAGAAACTATCTGGTTATTGACAACCGATAACACTGGAATATTGCAGATGAAGTATCTACAGGAAATCAAGACTTGACACATGAAGTGGTACAAAATTGGAGAAAAGTGCTTACATATAAATTGCAATGTACCTAGGCATTTAACAACTACAGTACTTTGCTGAATATTGCTGGCATTGCTATTCATCCAGCATAAATGTTGAAAGAAAGATCAGATCATCTAAAGAAAATAAATAATCATACAAGAGAAACACAGGGATTGACATTAAATACATTTGCGAAAGTGTTTTTTGATATAATAGAAAATAATTTGTTTGTTCATTAAACCATGAGACGTCATCCAACTGAGAATTCTGTAAATAAAAATTGTAACGTTTACCAACACAAATAATATTTGCTTCTTCCTTAGAAAAGTTTATAGTAAAAAAGAAATCTATTTTAATCTAGAGTATTTTTATTAATATAATTGTATCTACTTATAAAAAATTCTCCACACCTTGGCACACTTTAGTGGAGGGAGAGTGCCATTTTTTTTTTTCCCATATGAAATCAGAAATCATGTACAGTAAGAACCTTGCCCTGTTAAAGTTCTCATATAAAGGACTCCCTTGTTTCAAGAAATGGTAACGCTTTACATTTGTGTTTTATGTGGATCTAGGTTTTATTAATCCAAAATGAGCGCATGAAATAAGAGATTGCAAACTTTTCGCGACTTTGGAACATGGCTAAAATGATCCCTTTTTTGTGCGAACAATTGAACTTTACTGAAAACTTAATTTACAGAAAAGTGAACTTTGGGCAATTTTGCACCTCTCTAGTACACCAGAACTTTCACAAAAAAATGCATAAAACCTATTCCTAACCCTAGCACAAAACCCTGGATTTTAAAAAAAAATCCTGATAACTCAACAAATAACCTATTCTTCTCATAAAGTCCCAAACATGTTGAGAATATTTGTACATGTTTTTGTACTTTTGATACTTTTCCGTATTCATTAACAGCTAACACCACTTTAAAAACACTAGCAGAAAGCTTATACTGGTTCCGTCAAAATGTGTATATAAAGTAGAGGTAGTATCAGTCATTTTCCCCTTATCTTATATTTTTTCATGATGAATTTCTAGTGTTCAGTTTTTCAGTAACGAAAAAACGGGAATGAAGATTGTCTTTAAATAGAGAAAACCACCAATAAGATACATTTTAACGCATATGGTGCTTCCCACCTAAGAGTAAGTGGCTCTATGCCATGTGTGCAATGATTCTCTCCCCATGTTGAATGAGGATGTGTGAAGGTAAGTCACTGTCCTTCATATTTAGTGGAGCTGATTGCTCTGCTATAAAAAAATAAAAAATGTAATCGCTTGAAACAATATGTTTTCAAGTTAGGATTACTTGGATCCCTTAGTACATGTTTAGAAAAAAATCAGTCCCAATGTGAACACACTTAAAGAAGAAACCTAGGATTTTGAGAAGCTCTGTCCACTATACTGTAACTTGTATGTCTATAAAAAACTCTAATATGGATCTGATGTGTCCTGTCCCAAAATGGATGCAATGCTGGCTGTGACTCAAACTTTCTTGCTCTGATATGTGATTAAACTAGACGTATAATACTGGATGCTTTCAGATCTGATGCATTTCCTTGCTATCTCATTATCTGAATCTGTTCAGCTACAATGGGAGCTGGCATCTGATTCTGACCTCTGTTGGACTATGTCAAAACTAGAAGATAATGAAAAAATGAGAACTCTGCAAAATTGTATGTTTAATTGGGTTAAATGACTGTGGGCTTGAACTCTGTACCCGTTCCTCCCGTTCCCTGTTTTTTCTAGAAACTTCCACTACCACTTAATCACTTCAAACCTCACAATTAATTAAATGTTAGTGTATGACACGTAGCAGTCCAAGATCTGATCTTAAGAGGTAAATTCATTATATGCTGAGGCGGGCATCTATAAGGATTAAATTTAAGCCGAAACACCCCCAAGCCAATTTGGACCCCACTTTGGCAATAGAGAACTTACTATAACCGTTAACTTTATAAACCTACCTTAATATCTTCGATAGTCCTACTACCTCTCTCGAAACTCCAGCCGGAGCAAGGAATCCCCCAAGACTTCAAAGAGTTTCCATGCGATAGTCAAAATGGCAAATTGTGCTATCCAGTTTTTTCTTGAATATGGACCTTCGTCTCACAGGTACATCAGAGAGAGGCATATTTCTAACAGCAAAGCATAATATTTCATTTTTAATAACATTTCAAATGAAATATTAAAGGCCTACTTGTTCTTTTCCTTACACAAAGTACCCATTACCGTCCATTTTTCTATTTTTATGAACACAAACAAGATTTATTACAATGTTTTTTTTTAAATCTTGGTTTTTGACTGGTCCCCAACATTCCTTTACACAGAGACTACCTGTATTTGGACATAAATGTTTTTGTATCGCACTTACAGTACACAGCACATTTACACATTTCAGCTATACACAGGATGACAGTCATTTGTTGTTTTCCCCCATACTTATCATTACAGTAAGCATAATGAACGCTGAGGGAAAAAAAACATGTCATCATTATGTGTATGTCACTGTTAAACCTTGATTTCCTTCCCTCCAGTATAATCATAAAATCATATATTGCCCTCAAACAATATTTGCAGGTGCTAAAACTTCTAGGAGGACTCCAAGATATAGTATTCAGAAGAAAGAGTAGCACCCCCAAAGCAAATACACATTTTTCCAACATTTAGTCTAATGGAATAGACCTTTCACAAGAATGGCTTTCCCTTGGACTGAACATGGAAAATTGAGTGTTTTTTCGCTTAAATTGGAGTGCTACTCTTTTTTTTCTGAATACTCCAATATAAACAGGCAAATACTGTAGGTACAGCACATAAGAGATTTTAAATAGTTGTTCTTCCCAATGACTTGATTAAAGTTTTGCATACTTCTTTAAAACTACTTGAAGGTAAAACATTTATTTGTCCTGTTAGGTACAAGAAATTGTAGTCCAGTCTTTTTCGTCTTTCTGCTGTTGCAAATTTGTTGCATGCACCCGATTTCCTGACTATAAATAATCTCTTAGCATTGGCATGACATTGTTATAAGGGCCTTTATACAGTACTTCTGCTCCATTTAATCAATGGTGGGGAAATAAAGGGCAAAACATATCCTAAATCGTCAATCAATAATTCTCATACAGTGCATCTTCCATGGGCACATTTTATTAAATGCCGGTAGGAGTTATGACCGTTCCTCACGCGTTAACTTCATTGAACTTCACTTGGACTTATACATCCAACCCATTCTGGCCATTAACTACTGTACCATGAGTCACTAGTAACACGGAAAAGGTGGGACAACCTAAACACTGTGTCACTTGATATATCTTCACTAAGTTATAGACCTTGACAATAAATATTATAAAGCATTTATTTGAAGACATGCAAATTATGAAGTATGATACATTTATAAAGTGAAGACTGAATTAATCTGAAGACAATGAACTGTATATATTACATGCTCTGCAAACCCAACCTTACTGGTGGTAAGGGAGTTTGCTGGCTTTAGATACAAGTTTTCCAATGTGTAACGCAGTATTCTTAGTCCTTTTTATTTGCTTTGTATTGGTCGGTAATTCTGCAACTAGGGTATTGTTGACTTGTGGCTGTGGACATTATGTTTTCGTTCATGCCCAGGCTACCTCAAACTCAAACCTAGCAAAATTTCAAGACTCACTCTGCCTAAAGAAGCAACCCTTTACACACAGCCAGCAATTGATTTATATTGATTATTTATATTATTCCAAAAGCAAGTGTAGGCACATTCAACTAAACATTGTCAGTAAAATTGATCAATTTGAACCGCCAATGTTAGATTAAAATAATCTAAATATGAATCAAACAAAAAGAGACCACCTGGCTAAAATCTATAAAAATACATAATAAAAATAGCATTGATTAATGTTCCATACGTGGAGCCTTCCCCCGGCCATCAGTATAAATACACAAAACTAGTAGAAGTAGAGCTTTATAATTCCTTGACAACAAGTTCAGTATTAATACCACAAGAACATAACATAAATACCATGTCCAATGTTCAGTAACTGCAAAAAGCTAGACCAGATTAATTAGCATGTGTCCTGACATTTGTACAATGACTAGACTTACTTTCCTCGGTGTCGCAATTTTCAGTGCTTCCGGTTGTCTGTATTGTGGCTGCAGCTCTTGTGGCACGAGGACAATAACGCCCAGGAGCATTACACTCTGCAGGGTTCCATCCTTTCATGACCATCTGTACGAGAACATACAGGTACTCACCGCCTTTCAGTGAGCTGGGCAGCCTCTGCAGCAGTCTCTGGACCATATCCCCCGCTCGCTGAGGTAAGCAGGGCTGCATTTCCCCCCGTAATTATGTGATGCCCTTATTTGGGTGCTCTACTTTATGAGGGGAAAGCTACTGTTCAGTAATGGCTATTTTGGTCATCTATATCACCAGGGGGGCTGCACAGGACACATACATTGGCCATATAGCCTCCCCCCATGATGTAGAGCCCCATATAAGGACATCTCTCATACAGGCAAGGAAATATAGCCCTCTTACCTAACTTGAGCAGGACTTGGATAGATGGGGAGGCTGAGGACGGCTGCTGACTGCCTCAGCTCATCCAAAAGGTGAGTTACGGTATTTCTCCTCCCTGGAGAATGCCCATGTCAAGCGAAAATGAACACTACAGGGTCCCATTCAAAAGCATGCAGCATTATCCTTCAGGCCGCAGAGACTTGCTGTCATTACGTGGAGTGACCCCGCGTTGGGTCTCGTTTTTCCCTTTTTTTAACCCGTAGCCCAAGATAGTAATCTGGATAGATCTGTATACATATCAGGTGATGTGAAAATGAGTTAATTGCAATTCGCTAACTAATCCTCCCTTACTGATGCATGGAACCCATACAGTTACTGCTAACCTTCAATTTATGTTTTGTAACATTTTATACTTGTTTTGATTTCAAACATAAATTGCAAAATTCATCAAAAAGAATATAAGATTCTAAACCGCAAACAGGGTCTAACTGTGGTAACTCAATCTAAACCCTCAAGAATAATCAATGCACAGGGGCAATAATCCTTTTGCTGGATTTCATGCAAATCTGTTTTATTTGCTTTTTATCTATGCAGAAACAAGCATGTTTGCCACTAAGAACCGAATAACATCATCCCACCAGGCCATTTGTTTTGACAGTATAACAGAATTCACAGCTCATAATAGAAATATTATCTGTCTGACATTATCATACGGATTTAAGCACTGACCTCATATAGGTACATTTTCAAAAACAGCAAAATGGACTACAGATAGATAGGTTGACAAATCTAGTTTGCCTGTTACATACCATGCCAACTACTTATTTCTAGATGTTATTCTTTGTAAATACATTTATTGCCATTGTTCATAACATGACAAATTGAACTTTTAAAATGGTAAATTCTAACTTTAATCTCTCATCATATGCCCCATCTACACTTCTCTTGTCAAGTTTTTGCTTTTTTGAAATGCAATGCTTTTCCTTCTCAAAAAAGCTTTGAATATAACCCTTCATTAACTTGTACAAGCACCTCCAGACTGCCTGTGCTATCCTGGAAATGTGGCTTCCCAATTAATAAACTCAAACATAGGATACATATTAGAAACCACTTGGTCCACCTAGTCTTCCCAGTTTTTCAGTCTGCTGTAAACCCTCAGATCCTTTATGATCCTTGACTCCTCTTTCAAATCTAGCTTATGTTTATCCCAAACATTTTTTAATTCCTTACTTACACTGCCTTAGGCCTCTGCAACCTGTGCTAGGAGGCTTCTTCGCAAATCCAACACCCTTTCTGTTAGAAGTCCACAGAACGACGTGCCACTCATTTATCTGCTGTTTTAATAATTCCCTAACATTGTACCTCCTCCTGCTAGGGACTATTGAGTTTAAGAACCCTAGAGTGTAACTGTGTGGGGTCACACAGTTACTCCCCTCCCCATCATATGATCCAAGATGGCTTGCAGAAAGAATAGCCACCCTCCCCAGCAGGTTTTATGACAATGAATATCACCAGGAAGGGGACACAATATATCTATATCTATATATCTATCTTGTGGCCCCAGTGTTCTAGAATCTGGTTACCCCTGAAGTAGCAGTTTTGAGAGGGCCTCACTGTAAGTTATGTAAATTGTTAAGTGTGTAGTTAGGAATGTGCTCTTCACAGATAGAGGCCTTATTAATGAACAGAGATTGTTGTTTTCTAGAAGAGGATGAGCCAAGTTGGACTTCTCAGAGTTGAATTTTTTGGGTCCACCATAGAGTCCCTAGTGAGCCCCGATCCATAGATATGGCATCAGGTAAGAATGGTGCACGAGTGATGAGATACTGATCCCTGTGATAGAGTTTAACTCCTATCGCATGTCCTCAGTAAACTCCTGATCTATTAAGTATAGAGGAAGAATGCACTTCCACAGTAAAGTGATACTGAACCCCAAGAATAGAGTGTGTCCTCAACAAGGGTCCCCGCATATCCACGGGCATTGGGAAGCTATAGAAGGGCATTGCACAATCTAACATTACTAAAGGACACAAGTATAATTACTCTCCAGTGTTGAATGAGAATACCAAGGGGGATGAAATCCTGAAAGAATGCTAGTACCTTCCTTTGTGTAGGAGTGAGATAGCAAAGGAAGAGCCACAGAGTAAATTAATTTTTTTGACAACAGTTAACAATTACCAATGGATGTGAACAAAGCTCTTTATTGAACTATAAAATACCCCATCGGTGCCCTTCATACTAAAATATGCATATCGTTACTCAGTTTGCACTATTCTAGCACCCTGAAAAGGTATGAGACACTGAGCCAACCATGTAACTAGTCTATATGATGTAAACTCCTAAGACCCGGGCAAAGAGAGTTTATCATCATGGAACTTACTCAACATTTTTTACAGTTGTGTCACTTTTATATAATGCCAATACAATAATATCCTTTCCTCAGCAGCAGCTTTCACTATATGTGTTAAGAGCTTTAAGCTGTCGTCACTGGCAAATAAAAGCTGTAATTTACCCATCTTATGCTTTCTTTCCCATATCTGCCTGATTTTCGTGGTGCCATCCCCCTGCTTATAGAAGATCATCCTCTAATCAGCGATTACTAAAACTGTGCTTTAGAATCTGAAGCCAGAACAAAGAGTTGAGGTAACCATTAAATCATTGAATGTTGTACATGGGTATTGATTAAACATTTAGAGTGTAATGATACTTAAAACTCTTAGTTTTAAGTGAAATGTATATTGTATTTTCACATACTGGTATATAATGCAATATTAAAATGCAATATTAATAAAAATAACATGTTGGAAAGAATGGAAATTAACATACTGTACTATACAAATAATAATTAATACAAGTGGATCTCATAAAATGACAATAGTGTACAAGTGACAAATAAAAAAGTACCAATGTAACAATGATAAATAGTATGTACTGTATTTGTAGCATCTGTTCCTTTCTTGTTATCTGTCTTCGAGGCCTTCCCAAACTTTTTTAGACCCTTAAGCAATTCAATGGATGCACGGTGTGGGCAAAGACAAGGCAAAAGAAGATGAATAGGATAAATCCTCTATAGTGTAGTGAAGTACTGTTAGTAGGTCTTAATATAAAAATGGTTTGTCATGCACTCCCATATGGGTTGCTTGCTATAGCCTGTCTTAGTTGGATGATCTTTGGGTTGATTTTGTGGAATCATTTGTTTTGCTTTGCTCTTTGTGTGTGTGTACAGTATTCCTTTATTGAGATTAAAAAGTAAAAAGCTTTACACTCAATGGGGCCTATTCAGTAAGCGTCGATACAGCACTTATCGACCAAAACGGCTTACTCATTTTCAGTAGAGCCTCATAAGTTGGGGATAACGGCCGTTCGCCGAAAAATCTTATGTACAAAATCAAATCGAATTGAGCGTGATAAGCCACTTAATCGACAATTTTCGTAATGATCATAATACCTCCGCGCGTTTCTAGTAGCCCGATTCGCCTATCCGCCGTAGAACTCGCCGCCCTATCCACCACCACCCTAAAAAGGCGATCTTTCCCCAAATAAAATTTCGCACTCAAAATTTGGCAGATTTGGTGGGGAGATGCGTCGTGAGCGGCAATAGTGGTGGACTTATAAAAAAATGTGGCCTTTTTTCCAGCATGAGGATTGATTGCCGGTGGTCCCGAGCCTCAAACAATGTGGTTAAGCTCAGAACATACCCCCTGCACATCTGACACTATGAAGAATGTATATTCAAAAAAACATTATTTGCGGGCGAGATTTTTGCTATCAGAGGCGGCTCTCTCAGAGCAGCTTCTCTTCTGCAGCAGAAATGTACGTCCGGGTCAAGGCCTTTTAGGTCGATGCTATGCCCTGCTGCCAAAGTAAACCTCTCGTTTTGTGGGAAATTTTTGCTATGAACGGAAATGAAAGCTTGCTGAATACGGTGATAGCGACGCTAAAAAAAAGAGCGATTTCAATGCCATGGAGATCCATTTTTAATCAACCTTTATGAATAAGGCACATAGTTTGTCCTGAATAATGAAGTGCCACAGAGATGATTGCTGTGGAATTGTATTTTTTCCCAGCATTCACAGACTTTCACTCCGCAGAGCTACCTTATAGATGCTTGGAGGCCTACCATCCAACATGAAACACATGTCGCGGCGGAATCTGGAGCCAATGGGGTGAAAATAGGAAACTATAGCACTCTCCTCCCCCTGAAATGCTGATAAATAAGTGGTATAGGGCTCAGATGGTCAAATACTGCCCTTAAATTTGTCCTCCAACTTTGCAGCTGCAACTTGAAAGCAGATTCATCTGATCCTCAATATTAGTGATCAGAGAAGAGTGGGAGCACATAAACAAAATGAAAATTGCTAATAAACAGAATAAATGTGTTACCACAAGTAACAGTATACACACAAAAGTATGGAATAGTGTGTAAAAAATGCCAATAATATTGTCAACTCCACGGGCATGGTGTGACCTCTCCTATCAAGTTTCTTTCAGTCGCCACAAAGTGCTTCCAATACTCCTGTCACATCAGGGGTGGACAAGCTTATCTCACAGGGTAACCCCTTGCAAATGTCAAGCAGGGGCGACACACACGAATGGTGTAATAAAATCGTAATTTATTGAACATAAAATAAACATAGAGAACTCCCCATGTATGTTACAACTCTATTAAACATAAAATAAGCCATACAGAACTACCCATGTACTGTAGAGTTATCAACTCTATTGACATAAACAATAAGTCATACAGAACACACATGTAGGTATCACTCTGTTGAACATAAAAATAGCCAACAGAACTTTTCCTGAAACCCAGGGTCACGTAAGATATATGATTAGTTCCGTAAAGCTAATCAGTCTTCCCCTCTTCCAACGCACAACAAGTCCTTTTCCTCGTTTTTATTTTATTGAGGGAAATCCAGTGAGCAAAGGACTTGTAGATGTAATGTAGATGAGATGTACTTCTCTGTCTGAAGTGCAGTGTATCAAGGATGAGAATCAGTGGTAAAACGAGAAGGCCTTGCCTGGGGTAAATAGCAGGCAATTTACTCACTCATGAGTCCGGGTGAAAGGAGTGGGATCAAGTTTCACACTAGATGGGAGTGAGACTATACTAACTGTCACAAGCTATGGGGGTAGGAATCCCACTCTCAGCTAGGAGATTGAGCTGCAGGGCAACAACAACAGGGCAACGCAACAAAGCTGTGTAACAACATGTAACAATAATGTTTGCCTTTTTCAGCATGCTGCAAGCTGCTGGCAAGGAAATAACAGGCAGCCACTAGAGAGAAATGGGATCCCATAGCTGTAAAGGGGAACAGAGGAATATGGAATCTATTAACCAGTGACACTCTCCTTCCCTCTGGTATCTTGGAGAACCACTATATTCCTGGAATATGTGGAACATTTGGCAGTACAACCATAAAACATGCAAATTAGACATGTCACACTAACGGTGGTGATACCGGTCGCGGTACCGACCACTTGAAATCCTTTGTCCATCTCTGTAAGTGGGCCAGGTGATTGCACAGCTCTAGTGTTAGCTTATGCACCACACACTGTCCTCTTCAGAGTCCACAGACTGGTAGTCAGTTCTTCTTCTGTGTTAAGTCCGATTTTTTGCTGTGCAGTCCATAGTGAGTATCCTCGATACTTGAGGCCTTATCTGTCATGGTCCTTCAGGATCCATAGTATCACAAAGCGCCAACTGGGGTATGATGACGTTTTCCGGGGCTGCGTCAGAAACGTTTGGTCCTGTGATGCCACGACGGGCGGGTCTTGTCCAGTTCCAGCTGCAGCCGGGCCCCTCATTTGCCGTGTGGTCCAGCTGCTGTAGATATTGGCCATCTCGCTTTCATAGCGCAATGTCAGGCAGACCACCTGACGGCGGAGATCTCCTCTCTCTTGGCGCACTGATCTCGCGCTCAGCATCTGCTTCTGCAGCTCTTCATACCTGATCGTGCCAGACCTCCCTCAGGGTCTTCACCTCTATCTGGTGCTTGCTCTGGGTTTGCATCAGCGCCTCCATTTTTGGAGCTCTGCAGTTTGTGTCGCCTGGATCGCGCTGATTCTGTATTCTGCAGTGCTTCCTGCATTTCTAACTTTTCCTGGATCAATTGCTTCTCCTTTTTTCTTGCTTGGTGAAGCTTCTCATCACCTTACTGACTGGTAGTCAAGTCTGAATTTTCCTGTGTCAGACTTACATTCTCTCTTTTTACAGTCTCTAAATTACTCAGGGTATTCTCATAGGTTTCTCATCTGTACACAGCTCTGTGCTGCGAGCGTAGACTCATTGCGTGAGAGTTCCAGCTCTGCTTTAAGCGCGCTAGCCTCTTGCCGAGAAACCCCTAACGTGATGAAGTTTTGCACATCTTTCTGGGACATCTCATAGCATAGTTTCCAGTCAGTTCTTGTTTTCTTTGATTCGCTTGGCTCTCTGCCTATGATGGTAGCAGTAGCCTTTGTCATCTCTAGGCGTGTCGTCATTCTGGGACGATTGCGCCAGGCCCTATGGGCTGTTGCTCATCCTGGCGCCTTTCTGCGCATGTCCTGACAGTGCAGGTTCAAGTGGCTCGTTCACTTCCCCTGTGACTTGAGGAACAGTTTTCTTTCTTTTTGCTTTATTAGCTCCAGAGATATCGTGGTACTGGGCACACACTCACTGTTATCTCAGCTTCCACATCTTGCTTGCACTCACAGGGCGTGCTTGCTTTTGCAGCTGTTTGTCTTTGAAAATTTTGGGGCACACATCTTCCATGGACCTACTTCACGACAGGCCCCGCATACTAAATTCATCTGCGGGTACGGCTCTCCTCCGGGTCGTGATCATAGTATGGCCTGAAGGGACACTGTTTTGTATGGTTACGTACATTACACCACAAACATTTCACGTCGGCCATTTTAGAAACCCGGCAGGGACAATTTGCTAGCTGCAATTTCACTCACTTCAGCAACTTTGCATACAGCACTTGCTAGCTGCAAATTTTTTTTTTTTTCAGCAAAACATTTTGGTTTTCTGTTTGGTTTCAGGGTGCTATTGCATCCACACTTCGCACATTCTCTGTGTATGCTAGAAGCACAACTGCTGATAACACAGTGGGACAGACTTCACTCATAGCATCTGTACTTAGTTCAGCTCGGCGGCCATTTTAAACCCCCGCATTTATTTGCAAACCACAGACTTTTTAGTGTCTGCCCCATTCTCCACCATATGTGACAAACGCCCCTCTTGTAGTATGCTGACGTCTGTGGGTTCTTCCCGACACAGTCTTCTAGGGTTAATTATAAACAAACAGGATCAGGCAAAGTATTATGCTGCTTAACTCAGGCTTCTGCCTGCTTTATTTTCATCCAAGTAAGGACGCAGCTTTAACATGTAAGGTTAGAGGTACTCAGATACTATTCAGCAGTTCACATATTTCAGTGTTACCATATTTCCCACACTGTTTTTCAGAAATAAAACCAAAATCATATAAGCAAAATCCTATCCCTTTCAGGGATCTAACTACACATCAGAATTAGTCTCTCTAACAGCTGCTGGCCAACTAAACTGGTTCCCCAGTTAAAACAATGCTCTTCATTTAGGAACACAAGTACAGCACGTCTTTAGCAACAGCAGTAACCATTTGTTTTGTCTTATCTGTTCGTGGAGTCCAGGCAAATCTCTGGTACTGTGATACGTGGAGGGGCGTCAACCCCGATACTGGATGCAGGGGAGCAGCGATACCCCAGCCTCCAGGCTCCAAGGAGAGAGAGTGAAATGCAAAACCTCTCTGCTCTAAGTACCTGTGCATGTGATTAGAAGAGCAGGTGAGGGAGAACTAGAGCCATTGAATCTGTGGTCTGGATTTTCCATCCAGCTGCCTGAGTTAATGGGAAGCTGTGGAACGGATCATTAACTATCTCGCACTTTCTGCTCTAAAACGGGGCAGAAAGTGCCTAACATCTTTGGACTATGTCACATATATATATATATATATATATATATTATATAATATATATATATAATATATATATATATAGATATATATTTATTGTGATCTACAAGGCCCCCCCCCCCCTTTTTTTTTAAATATATTGTTTTTATAGTTTTTGAGCAGTTAGAGGTTTAGGATGAAGAAAATCTGTTAGATATGTATTGATTATAAAATGGTATTACATGTTTTGCTTTCCTGTGATTAACGATGGGACTATTTAAAGCATTAGATGACCTTAACTCCCATACAACATACCCCTGACGAAGCGGAGTAATCCGTGAAACGCGTAGGGTGGAGTTACCATATCCTTACACCCAAGCAAACCAATGTGCATACAGTAGGTGTGCACTAATTTCTCGTGGAGAACGTTCCTGAGCCAATCGCAACATACCCGGAACCGTTTTTTCCTTCTCAGCTCTCACGAAAGAGTGTGTATCTGAATTAGCTGAGGCCCAGACATTGGTAGAAGGGGAGAGGAGCAAGCACCCCGACAGCCAGTGGAGGACCTATGTGCACCAGCGGGTATGTATTAGACGCAGCTACGACTCCAGAGGTGGTCGCCAGGGATGAAAGGCAGCTACTCCCTGTAAAGGACATTATTCAATGCGCAATACCTACTTGGCTCTTGTAAGTAGGATTTCAATTTTTGCCGGCGTGAGGAGTGGGTTCGATTTTGCTAATTGCATATGTTTTATATATTTTTAATGTTTATTAAATGTATCTTTTTTTACCTTATATTCTTGACTATTTCCTACCTCTGAGGAATTCACTATTCCTTAAACATTAGGTTAATCCTGCTCTTAACAAAGAGTGTAATACTGTATATGATGTTTTTCTTTTTTTATACTGTATGCCGAGTTCCATCTGGATCCCCATATCAGCAATGTTGTAATTTGGACAACTACTGAAAGGACACTGTTCATGGTTGTATTAGATTTCATTTACATTAGATTTACAAATTAGATTTATTTATATTAGAAAAGAGGCGTCTAAGAGGGGATATGATAACTATACAAATATATTAGGGGACAGTACAAGGAGCTTTCAAATGAACTATTCATCCCAAGGGCAGTACAAAGGACTCGGGCCATCCCTTTACGTTGGAGGAAAGGAGATTTCACCAGCAACAAAGGAAAGGGTTCTATACAGTAAAGGCAGTTAAAATGTGGAATTCATTACCCATGGAGACTTTGATGGCAGATACAATAAATGTGTTAAAAAAAAGGTTTGACATCTTTTTAGATGGGAAAGGTATACAGGGATATACCAAATAAGTAAACATGGGAAGAATGTTGATCCAGGGATTAATCTGATTGCCAATTCTTGGAGTCAGGAAGGAATTTATTTTCCCCTTAATGGGGTTTTTGTTTGCCTTTCTCTGGATCAATAAGTAAGTATAGATATAGAATAAAGTATCTGTTGTCTGAATTTAGCATAGGTTGAACTTGATGGACGTATGTCTTTTTTCAACCTCATCAACTATGTAACTATGTATCTGTTTAGATTTATTGTATTATAGATCTATTTATTGTATTGTTACACCTTGTATTTACACAAGATTTATTATCATACTAGGCGCTGCACAGTAATATTTTTCTTTTCACAATGACTAACATATTACAAGGGTTAGGGCACTCTCCAACCCTAGGAAGGCAAGATTAACCCTTTACTCAGATTTCCCCTATATCACTGGTGTGTTTACAGGTACAATATCTGTCGACATGTTGTATAGAAGAGTGTTTTGGGAGATATGTAAATCCATGGGTGCTCTATTGTGTAGGTATCTTGGTCTTA
>WSYH01007211.1:0-34080 GCA_036426205.1 Ascaphus truei
CACCTTCCCCTTGAGGTAATCTTATTTGAGTCTTTGGGTATCCATGATGCGGTAAAGATGGATTTCACGTCGGGCGATAGGTTTTGTCTTAAGTTTTGTACTGCACTGCAGACCATGTTAGCACACTATAAATACATGTTTCTATATTGAATTATAGGAGGGTGGTCCTACTAAAGTGTATGGTGTGTATAAGAGGGTGATTGTAAACACAAGGGAGACTTCCTCATGAGGGTGTGTTAGGAGAGGTTACAATAGTAATTCCTTGTGCAGGATATGCATACCGGTGTACTCGCTGTAATTAATGTGCATTATCATGGTTATTAATTCCTTGGTCATTCCTAAAATGTCATGTGCTGTGCCTCGGGCTCCTTGGGAAGTGTTGATAAACACTACAAAATAATTAGCTTTTCTTTGAATTTATGGCTGGCAAGTCAGTGAGTAGTGACAGTATCCTTATGATGTGCTGGTGGTCATTTTCATGTCAGGGCAGAATAAATCTCTCACTGGCCTCCTGCCCCCCAACTTCACCCTCCACCATCTATACAACATACTGCTTGGAGAGTTATCTCTCTTCTAGGTCTGTCCCTGCCCCTCTCCAGATATCACTTCAATGGTTCCCCATCAAACTCTGCATTAACTATAAGATGCTACTTCTCTCCAAGTCTCTATCATTTTACAATGTGTAAATGTCTACTGTGGTGCGCTCAGGAGTGAGCTGGCAAAGAGTCTTATCTTTTCTACTTGCTTTTTGTGGGGGGATGTATAATCCGGAGTCCATGGCTCAGGCACTTGGGTCAGGTTCTGGAGTCCTCTTACTTCCTGCTGTGAACCTCCGATTCAGCAGTGCAGGTAATGGCCGTGGCAGCAATGTGTGCGGCGTCTCGCTCGCGACGGCGATAAGGATCTCCCACAACCCCCTCGAACGTGTGCTCCCTGGACTGGAAAGCTGGAATGAACAACGAAACTAAAAGATCCGGAGCAGCCACCAGACCGACATCCTATCCGATTGTTGAAGCGGTCGGTCTCGTTGCTGCTCCGGATCTTTTCGTTTCGTTGGTTCTATATTATTTTACCCCATCTTACATCTTAGCTCTAATCTCCCGCTAAAACCCTTCATCTCCATAAGGCTGCGGCCATGGTGACCGCGCGTCCGTGCGCGTGTGCGTGACGTCACCCGCTTTTTAGCTCCAGCGATCTGTGGCCAGGGTAGACGCGACGGGAAGGCGTGTCGGGGGGCGTGGCTGTGACGCTACGGAGCTGGTTCGTCCTCATTGGGTGAACCGCTCATGTGACCTGCCCGTCGCGCCATGGAATCAAATGTAACAGATTTCTCGCGCTGTCGTACGCGCGGTCTATAGTCGCGATCATTGCCCTAAGGCATTGTGATCGCACCGCTCGCGCACGCCTTCGCGCCGTCTCCCCGACCATGACCGCAGCCTTACGCTCTGCTGAAGGCTGTCTCCTCTCTGCTCCATCTGTCTCTACAGCACTCTCACATCTAAAACCTCATTTTACTTTTGACTCCCTCCCCAACATTGTATTGTATGTCTCTATTTATATAGCGCCAAAAGTGTACTCGGTGCTTCACAAAGAATACAGTACAGGGAATTATAATAATACAATACGCGCAGCAAAATCAGACAATAGGAAAGGAAATCCCTGCCCCGAAGAGCTTACAATCGAAGTGGTATGTTGGGAGAGTTACAGAGTCAGCAGGTGAGGGAATAAGTGCTGTAGATGGCAGTTCTGGGCCACAATGGGTGGTAGGAGTGGGACAGTAACCATGAGTGCAGGCTGTTGGGATGCTTGATTTGTGGGGCGATTTTTAAGGTTAGTCAGTATTAAAATGAGAGGGTTAACACAATTTACAAGGGAAGAGATGGCAGGGAGGCGTGGGAGAGAGTAGGTGTTTATGTCTGGGTTCAGGTTTAGGGGAGATCCCCAGCAGCAGGAAGGAGTAGATAGAGGGTGTGAATAGAGGATTTGTGTGGGTGTTTTTTATTGAGTGGTAAAGAAGTTGTTGGGAGAGAGGTGTATAAATAATGGTGCAGTGTGGAGTGGGGAAGTTGGAGAGAACAGAGACGTTCACAAAGGAGTGAGGAAACAGTAAACAGAAAAAGCAATAGGGAGGGCATAGTGAGATGCAGGAGGAGAGACTTCCCAGGTGTTGTAGGATAGGAAGAGTACAAATAATCACAGCTTTTAGAAAGTCACGTTCTCACAGCTGCAGAGTTGTTGCTGTGCAGAGTCCAGATCTTCCTTTAATCTTCACCTCCAATTTTATCTCCAAAATTAACTCCACAGACACTTTAAATGTGACACTTAAGATGTTACACAGCCATATGGCTCACAGCCAAGATAGACTGTCTTAAATACTCTGATGACATGCATTTGACTAACAATTAAGGGAGGGGTTTGCTTAATCAACTAACAGAAACATACCAAATACTCTCCCATTGTACTTTCAGTGTCTCTTCTGCTAACACCTCCTCCTCCTCCATCGATCTCTCTGTGGGGGTACCCCAGGGCTCTGTCCTGGGACCTCTCCTCTTTTCTCTGTACACACTTTCTCTAGGTGACCTAATCACATCTCTTGGGTTCCAATATCACCTCTATGCTGACGACACACAAATATACTTTTCTACCCCTGACCTTACACCTGCGGTACAGACTAAAG
The DNA here is from genome assembly GCA_036426205.1 of Ascaphus truei. Taxonomy (NCBI): domain Eukaryota; kingdom Metazoa; phylum Chordata; class Amphibia; order Anura; family Ascaphidae; genus Ascaphus; species Ascaphus truei. Next base: position 2,678 of record WSYH01007211.1, read on the forward strand.
TTTCTGAATGTCTCTCTGCTATATCATCCTGGATGGCCCTCCGCCGACTTAAACGTAACATGACAAAGACGGAACTCCTCATACTTCCTCCCAAACTTGGCCCTACTACCTCCTTCCACATTACTGTTGGAAGTTCAGTCATTCAACCAGTATCCCAAGCACGCTGCCTGGGGGTCACACTCGACTCCTCTCTCACTTTCTCCTCTCACATTCAAAACGTATCTCAAACCTGTCGCTTTTTCCTCTGGAATATCACAAAGATACGCCCTTTCCTCTGTTGCTCGACTGCTAAAACTCTGACACAGGCCCTCATTATCTCCCGTCTTGATTACTGTAACCTCCTGCTGTCCGGCCTTCCTGCCTCGCACCTGTCTCCCCTACAATCTATCCTAAACGCTGCTGCCAGAATCACTCTACTCTTTCCTAAATCTGTCTCAGCATCTCCCCTCCTGAAATCCCTCTCCTGGCTTCCTATCAAATCCCGTATCACACATTCAATTCTCCTCCTGACTTTTAAAGCTTTACACTCTTCTGCCCCTCCTTACATCTCAGCCCTAATTTCTTGCTATGCACCATCCCAACTCTTGTGTTCCGCTCAAGGTTGTCTTCTCTCTACCCCCGTTGTATCTAAAGCCCTCTCCCGCCTTAAACCTTTCTCACTGACTGCCCCGCACCTCTGGAATGCCCTCCCCTCAGTACCCGACTAGCACCCTCTCTATCCACCTTTAAGACCCACCTTAAAACACACCTGCTTAACGAAGCACGAGTAGCTCCGTGGCCAAAACTATACACCTGATACATAAATCTTGGCCCCTTGCAGACGCACTTACCAGAGTGCCCTCCTCTTGTATCTGTATGTTCCTCCTACCAATTAGATTGTAAGCTCTTCAGAACAGGGACACCTTTTCCTAAAAGTTACTTTTATGTCTGAAGCACTTATTCACATGATCTGTTATTTGTATTATTTGTTATTTATATGATTGTCACGTGTATTACTACTGTGAAGCGCTGTGTACATTAATGGCGCTATATAAATAAAGACATACATACATTTAGATTGCAAGCTCTGTGGGGCAGGAACTCCCTCATTCCTGTGGTTTCACTTCCTGTGTAACTTTGTATACTATCTCCTTGTGCTGTCTGCATTATAATTCTGTAAAGCGCTGCGTACATAGGTGGTAATATAGAAATAAACATACACACATACAAATGTGAGGCAGTAGGCACGCGGAACACAGGCTGGTGTAAAGAGACTCATTTACACAAGCGACCATCACCTCTTGATTGTAGTCAATCAACTGAAAGCTTTCATGTAAATTCAACATTGTTCTTGGTGACTGATCTTATTTTTTCTCAGCTTCGATGGTGAGCTGGGCGCTGCGTTATTACACGTGCAAGCTCAAGGTTTGATATTCCCCAGTTCCCACTGCGAATGAGCTGGCCCCAATCCCATATATGTCCATGAATTTGCCCCTTGGGTTTCTCATCGGGCGGCATTTGCGTGCGGCTAATGGGAGGAAACTGCAGAGCAAGAAACACAAATAACGCCTATCAGATACAGAAACAATGTTTATTTGTTTGATACATTATACAGATGCCGAGATGAAACATTAGTGATCATTTTGCAATAGTTTGCTGTGCGTGACGTGTGAGGTACCAGTAACAACAGGAAGAGAAGAGAAGTACATTGGATGCTGAAACAGGACTCATGGTAACGATAGAGGTACAGGCGGTTATCCAACGGAATCCGCTCTGGAAGTAGCGTTGGATAGTGACACCGCTGTAAAGTGAGTCCCATGTTAATCAGTGGCGGTGAGCGTCGGATAACGCATTCCGGCGTCGAAAAGCAGCCCATAGGGTTGCGTTGGATACGCCATTCGTTGTAACGTGAAACGTTGGATAGCGAGGACTACCTGTAACAATAATCAGAAGATGACCTGAAGATGATGAGTGGACGTCAAGACGGAAGTTACGTGTGAGGAGTTTATTCCTCCTTCTCTTCACCGTGAGTGATGATGTGGACAAGGTTTTTGTAGTTTAAATTTCCGGTGACATCGGGGGGGAAAGCTGTGAACATCTGGTCGACCTATGAAAAGAAAACAAGAATGGAACATAGGGGTCCACGGTTACCCTTCTAGTAGCCGTACAGGTCTGGGAGAAGAGCGGACTCATTGCAGTTTGGGATACCTTTTCGAACACTGTCTCCAACTTAAGAGTTCTTCAACAATGAGATTGCAATGTGCAGAGCTTTCAAAACCTCACACCTCTCTTCTTGAAGTTTGTTGACAGTGTACTTCAAGAAGAGACCTGTGAGGTTTGGAACGTTTGTTCCAATTTTATTTTATTTATAAATGACTATAATGTTTGTCCACCTGTACAAGTGCTAAGCCGTGGCTCACCCTAAACCCTATTCGGATGCACTTGTGTTTGTTTTATTAGGAGTTTGTCTCATTTTGTATTACCTTAATGCAGGTTAGGGGGCATTGTGGAAACATCCATGTTTAAAAGGAACAGCGTGCTTATTTGCATCTCATTACCAGAATCCCTGCCTGCACTTTACCCGCAGCGTGGCGTGGGGCGAATTGCGGATTGCACTTGTCATGAGTTTCTTATCTGTTCATCATTCCCAATGATTTTACTTTTATTTCACGATGTCAAAATCAGGTCTTGATGAAATCTTTTTAGGCGCTGGGCAGCCAAAGTATTACTTACAACTGCAGTAATTCCACGTTCTGGAGGAGGCCGGCAGCACGTGTGTGCCGTTCAGTGCTACGTATTTATCCTCTAAAAGCTGAATACAATGTAAGGAAGTCCTACCTCTTCACTTGAGAACCTCTCAGCCTGAGTCATAAGCATTTCTCTAATGCTGAAATGAAAAAGAAAAGCATGACAAAGACCGCCATTACAAGGAACCACGCAGAATTACAAACCACTCACACCTGCGCCACTTACTAATCTGATTTTAGAAGTCCGCTGCCTTCAGGGTCAAAGACTTTAAATGCATTTAAAATAGTTTCTTCTGGATCAGCCCCTGACAAACAAACCGGATACAATGGTTAATAAACACGTTGTAAAAAGGCGATATACATTCTGCATACCAAGTACCCATGGCTGTCATGTTCTATAGCAGGGGTCTCAAACTTGGTCCTTAAAGCCCACCAATAGGCCGGCTTTTATGAATATCCCTGCTTCAGCACAGGTGGCTCAGTCTTTGATTGAGCCACTGATTGAGACACCTGTGCTGAAGCAGGGATATCCATGAAACCTGACCTGTTGGTGGCCCTTGAGGACCGAGTTTGAGACCCCTGGTCTATAGCCTGGCGTTCATTGCTACTCAAGTAAAAGCGGTTAACTCCAGATCAAGCGCTGAACCCTCTTCCCATAGCTCGGTGAAGCCAGCGAGAGGGCGATTTCATTGCTTTACTGAGATAATTGGCATTTCAGTGGAAATTCGGCATTTGAATAGTGCGACTCGGCTGTTATTTTTCCTCGGAGTTAATATGCCGTAAAGACTTTGGATAATATTTGAATCCCATTGGAATGGATCTGAAGACTTCCCCAGCACCAGGAAGACATCGCCCCAACATACTGAATAAGGGTTAAAGAAACCAGTTATACTGGTAAAGAATAAAAGATATCCTTGTGGGACTCCATGCTACCGTAGTGACTTTTAGATAAATGGGCGAATAGGTGGCCCTAAAGAAGGACACACATCATAGCACTCAACACTATGTAACTATGTAGCACTCAACACTATGTAACTATGTAGCACTCAACACTATGTAACTATGTAGCACTCAACACTATGTAACTATGTAACACCTTGCAGTTGGGTCAAACCTAGAGATGTACAAACCTGTCCAAAGTCGCTTTGCCTACAGGATTGGCCAACTTCAGTTCTCAACGGCCACTAACAGGTCAGGTATTAAGGATATCCCTTCAGCACAGGTGGCTCAATAAGTGGCTCGGTCAATGACTGAGCCACCTGTGCTGAAGCAGGGATATCCTAAAAACCTGCTGTCCTTGAGGTCTTGAGTTGGCCTCCCCTTCCTTCGTCTTTTGCTTGAACCTCGAAACGTTTGAAGATTGGATGAAAAGTTCCATAGAACTTTGTAGCTGAAAAAGTTTGAGTGGAAATTGAAGCAAATTTTTCCGACTTAACAAGAAGAGCGTGAGGAGTCCTGATTGGCAAAGAATACTCCGAAAGCCATATTTCAGGCGGTGGAAACTGTTACTTTTTGAGAACTTTTCCAAATGATAAAATTGTTTACATTTTGTTAAAAAAAAAACAGCTAATTACATCAGGTTCACACATTTAGGCAAAACGATTGCTTATCTCATCACTGGCAGAAAAAACCCTGTTTTATTTCAAATGTGTCCACCTTTCAGTTTCTCGCCAAACATGGTTAGGAAGATGGTGAAGTTAACGGGTCCTGGCGCTTCCTTCAGCATCTCATCCAGTTCCTCGTTTTTCACATTCAGGCGCCCTGATAGGAAACAAAGCGAATCTCAGAATTCCGCCAGACGAGCGATAATTAAGCCAAATTACTCCAACCTGTTAAAGCAACTTTGTCACGTAGCAACATGTATTGACTTTGCCATGAAGTGAAAGCATTCAGCAATGCAACACCTTGTTTAATATTGAATACGTGTGCAGTTGGTTAGTTTAAGATATGTCTGATCAGTGATGGAGGTGTCTTAGTGGTGCGAACGAGCCCAATTTCTGGGAATTGGAAACTGTTTAAGCCTCGGAGCCAAACTCAGTTTGGAAAAGTTTTATACATTGTGCGTGTGCTCGATAAATAAAAAGAGGGGGCTCTAAACCCATTGTTCTGAGAAAAAGCAAGTGGACTTTGTAAATGAAAAAGTAATGATACTTCAGGTCTATTGAGTAACAAAAGATGTGGGACTGCCTACCCACTGCCACTATCGTACTGCTTCCCCACTGCCACTATCGTACTGCTTCCCACTGCCACTATCGTACTGCCTACCCACTGCCACTATCGTACTGCCTACCCACTGCCACTATCGTACTGCCTACCCCATCACGGTGGCTGAACCCTGCCCGAGGCCTACGTCAACATTAAATTAAAGCAGATTGTATAGTCTGCATTATTCTTTTTGGAGTTACATTGTTTGTGCTAAAATTTAAACACTACGAAACACGAGGTGGAAGTACGATGGGCAGTGGGGGAGCAGTACGATAGTGTACAGTGTGGGAAGCAGTACGATAGTGGCAGTGGGGAAGCATGTAACGATATGGCAGTGTGGAAGCAGTTCTAATAGTGGCCAGACGGGAAGCATTACGATAGTGGCAGTGGTGCAATCATACGACTAGTGGCAGTGGGGAGCAGTACGATAGTGGCAGTGTGAGCGTATGTGGCAGGGAAGCATTACGATGGTGCAGTGGCAGCATATGATAGTGCAGTGGGAAGCAGTACGATAGTTGCAGTGGGGAAGCAGTACGATAGTGGCAGTGGGGAAGCAGTACGATAGTGGCAGTGGGGAAGCGCGTAGACAGTGCGTAGTGGCAGTTGGGAAAGCAGTACGATAGTGGCAGTGGGGAAGCGTACTATAGTTGGCAGTTGGGAAGCAGTACGATAGTGGCAGTGGGAAAGCGAGTACGAGTAGTGGCAGTGGGGAAGCAGTACGATAGTGCGTGGGGAAGCATTACGATGTGGCAGTGGGAAGCGTACGATATCGTGGCAGTGGGGAAGCAGTACGATAGTGGCGTGGGGACAGAAGTACAATATGGTAGTGGGGAAGCATACATATGGCAGCAGGGGAAGCAGTACGATAGTGGGCAGTGGGGAAGCAGTACTATAGTGGCAGTGGGAAGCATTACATAGTGGCAGTTGGGGAAGCAGTACGATAGGGCAGTAGGGAAGCAGTACGATAGTGGCAGTGGGAAGCAGTACTATAGTGGCAGTGGGTGAAGCAGTACGATAATGGCAGTGGGGAAGCAAGTACGATAGTGGCCAGTGGGGAGCAGTACGATAGTGGCAGTGGGGAAGCAGTACGATGTGCAGTGGGGTAGCGTACGATAATGGCAGTGGGAGGCAGTACGATAGTGGCAGTGGGGAAGCAGTAACGCTAGTGGCAGTGGGGAAGCAGTACGATGTGGGCAGTGGAGCAGTACGATAGGCAGGGGTAAGCATTACTATAGTGGCAGTGGGGAAGCAGTACGATAGTGGCAATGGAAGCAGTACGATAGTGGGTGGGGAAGCAGTACGATAGTTGGGCAGTGTGGGAAGCAGTACGATATGGCAGTGGGGAAGCATACGATATGGCGTGGGAAAGCGTATCGATAGCTGCAGTGGGAAGCAGTACGATAGTGGCAGTGGGAAGCAGTACTATCAGTTGCGAGTGGGAAGCAGTAACGAAGTGGCGGTGTGAAGCGATATATGGCATGGGGAGCAGTACGATAGTGGCAGTGGGGAAGCAGTACGATAGTGGCAGTGGGGGAAGCAGTACGATAGTGGCAGAGGGAAGCAGTACGATAGTGGCAGTGGGAAGCAGTACGATATGGCAGTGGGGAAGCAGTACGATAGTGGCAGTGGGGAAGCAGTACGATAGTGGCCAGCGGGGAGCAGTACGGTGTGGCAGTGGGCCGACGATATGGCAGTGGGAATCAGTACGATAGTGTGCAGTGGGAAGCAGTCGATGTGGCATGGGGAAGCAGTACGATATTGGCAGTGGGGAAGCATACATGTCGAACTACGAGTGGCAGGGGAGCTACGATAGTGGCAGGGGAAGCAGTACGATAGTGGCAGTGGGTAAGCAGTAACGATAGTGGCAGTGGGGAAGCAGTACGATAGTGGCAGTGGGGAAGCAGTACGATAGTGGCATGGTGGGGAAGCAGTACGATAGTGGCAGTGGGGAAGCAGTAACGATAGTGGCAGTGGGGAAGCTACGATAGTGCAGTGGAAGCATACATGTGGCATGGGAAGCAGCATAGGCATGGAGCGTACGATAGTGCAGTGGGGAAGCAGTACGATGTGGCAGTGGGAAGCAGTACGATAGTGGCAGTGGGGAAGCAGTACGATAGTGGCAGTGGGGAAGCAGTACGATAGTGGCAGTGGGAGCCTACGAAGTGGGCAGTGGGAAAGGCAGGTACGATAGTGGCAGTGGGAAGCATACGATAGTGCAGTTGGGAAGCATGACGATATGGGCAGGGAAGCAGTACGATAGTGGCAGTGGGAAGCAGTACGATAGTGGCAGTGGTGAAGCAGTACGATAGTGCAGTGGGAAGCAGTACGATAGTGGCGTGGTGAAGCAGTACGATAGTGGCAGTGGGAAGCAGTACGATAGTGGCAGTGGGGAAGCAGTACGATAGTGGCAGTGGGGAAGGCAGTACTGATAGTGGCAGTGGGGAAGCAGTACGATAGTGGCAGGTGGGGAAGCAGTACGATAGTGGCAGTGGGGAAGCAGTACGATAGTGGCAGTGGGAACAGTACATTGGTGGGGAAGCAGTAATAGTGGCGTGGGGAAGCATACGATAGTGGCAGTGGGGAGCATAGATAGTGGCAGTGGGGAAGCGATACGAGAGTGGCAGTGGGGAAGCGTACGATAGTGGCAGTGGGGAGCAGTACGATAGTGGCAGTGGGAAGCAGATGATATGTGGCAGTGGGGCAGTATGATAGTGGCAGTGGGAAGCAGTACGATAGTGGCAGTGGGAAGCAGTACGATAGTGGCAGTGGGGAAGCAGTACGATAGTGGCGTGTGGGAGCAGTAATAGTGGCAGTGGGAAGCAGTACGATAGTGGCAGTGGGGAAGAGTACTATAGTGGCAGTGGGGAAGCAGTACGATAGTGCTGTGGAAGCAGTACGATAGTGGCAGTGGGAAGCAGTACGATAGTGGCAGTGGGAAGCAGTACGATAGGGCAGTGGGGAAGCAGTACGTAGTGGCAGTGGGGAAGCAGTACGATAGTGGCAGTGGGGAAGCAGTACGTAGTGGCAGTGGGGAAGCAGTATGATAGTGGCAGTGGGGAAGCAGTATGATAGTGGCAGTGGGAATCAGTACGATAGTGGCAGTGGGTAGGCAGTACGATAGTGGCAGTGGGGAAGCAGTACGATAGTGGCAGTGGGGAAGCATTACATAGTGGCAGTGGGAAGCAGTACGATAGTGGCAGTGGGGTAGTCAGTACGATAGTGGCAGTGGGGAAGCAGTATGATAGTGGCAGTGGGAAGCAGTACGATAGTGGCAGTGGATAGGCAGTACCGATAGTGGCATGGGGAAGCAGTACGATAGTGGCATTGGGGAAGCAGTACGATAGTGGCAGTGGGAAGCAGTACGATAGTGGCAGTGGGAAGCAGTACGATAGTGGCAGTGGGAAGCAGTACATAGTGGCAGTGTGGGAGCAGTACGATAGTGGCAGTGGGGAAGCAGAGTACGATAGTGGCAGTGGGGAAGCAGTACGATAGTGGCAGTTGGGAGCAGTACGATAAGTGGCAGTGGGGAAGCAGTACGATAGTGGCAGTGGGAAGCAGTACGATAGTGGCAGTGGGGAAGCAGTACGATAGTGGCATTGGGGAAGATACGTTAAGTGGCAGTGGGGAAGCAGTATGATAGTGGCAGTGGGAAGCAGTACGGTAGTGGCAGTGGGGAAGCAGTACGATAGTGGCAGTGGGGAGCAGTATGATAGTGGCAGTGGGAAGCAGTACGATAGTGTCAGGTGGAAGCAGTCACGATAGTGGCAGTGGGGAAGCAGTACGATAGTGGCAGTGGGGAAGCAGTACGATAGTGGCAGTGGGAAGCAGTACGATAGTTATGCAGTGGGGGAAAAAAAGCATATGATCTGGCAGTGGGGAGCAGTACGATATCGGTGGCAGTGGGAAGCAGTATGATAGTGGCAGTGGAAGCAGTACGATAGTGGGCATGGGAAGCGTAGATAGTGGCAGTGGGGAAGCAGTACGATAGTGGCAGTGGGGAAAGCAGTACGATAGTGGCAGTGGGGAAGCAGTATGATAGTGGCAGTGGGAAAGCATTAATATGGCAGTGGGGAAGCATTACGATAGTGGCAGTGGGGAAGCGTACGATATTGGCAGTGGGGGAAGCAGTACGATAGTGGCAGTGGTGAAGCAAGTATGAATGAGTGGGGAAGCAGTCGGTATGGCAGTGGGTAGCAGTACGATATGGCGTGGGAAGCGTACGATATGGCATTGTTGTAGGCAGTACGATAGTGGCAGTGGGGAAGCAGTACGATATTGCAGTGGATACAGTACGATAGTGGGCGGGGGAAGCAGTACGATAGTGGCAGTGGGGAGCAGTACGATAGTGGCAGTGGGAAGCAGTATGATAGTGGCAGTGGGTAGGCAGTACGATAGTGGCAGTGGGTAGTCATACGATCGTGGCAGTGGGTAGGCAGTATGATAGTGGCAGTGGGTAGGCAGTACGATAGTGGCAGTGGTGGGGAAGCAGTATATATGGCAGTGGGAAGCAGTACGTAGTGGCAGTGGGAAGCATTATGATAGTGGCAGTGGGGAAGCAAGTACGATAGTGGCAGTGGGAAAGTAAGCGATAGTGCAGTGGGTAAGCATTAATAGTGGCGTGGAAGCAGTATGATAGTGGCAGTGGGTAGGCAGTACGATAGTGGCAGTGGGTAGGCAGTACGATAGAGGCAGGTGGGTAGGCAGCCACTATGAATAGTGGCAGTGGGGAGGCATACGATAGTGGCAGTGGGAGCATACGATAATGCAGTGGAAGCAGTATGATAGTGGCAGTGGGAAGCAGTACGATAGTGGCAGTGGGAAGCAGTACGATAGTTGCAGTGGGAAGCAGTACGATAGTGGCAGTGGAATGCAGTACGATAATGGCAGTGGGAGAGAGTACGATAGTGGCAGTGGGAAGCAGTACGATAATGGCAGTGGGAAGCAGTACGATAGTGGCCAGTGGGAGAGTCGATAGCGTACGATTGTAGGCAGTTGGAACAGTATGGACGTGCATGTGGGGAAGCAGTATGAGTAGTGGCAGTGGGGTAAGCAGTACATATTAGTGGCAGTGGGGAAGCAGTACGATAGTGGCAGTGGGGAAGCAGTACGATAGTGGCAGTGGGTGGTTAGGACAAGTATGATAGTGGCAGTGGGTAGGGCAGTACGATAGTGGCAGTGGGGGGGTAGGCGTACGATAGTGGCAGTGTGGTAGGCATGTAATGATAGTGGCGTGGTTAGGCAGTACGATAGTGGCAGTGGGTTAGGCAGTTAAGATACGTGGCAGTGGGTAGGCAGTTACATATAGTTGCAGGGGGACGCAGTACGATAGTGGCAGTGGGTAGGGCAGTACGATAGTGGCAGTGGGTAGGCAGTACGATAGTGGCAATTGGGTTAGTGCATACGGATAGTTGGCTGGGTAGGCAGTTGATCTGGCAGTGGTAGGCAGTACGATAGGGCAGTGGGTAGGCATAGAATAGTGGCGTGGGGTAGGCAGTCTACGATAGTGGAGTGGGAGCAAGTACGATAGTGGCAACAAGTGGGTAACGGCAGCTAAGGCATGGTAAGGCCTGTGTGTGGGCATGCCAGCAGTAATTATGGAGGTTTACCCTCACACCCTCGGTGGTGGTGTTCTGTGTATGGCTGGGATGGTCACATGCTCTGACTCCATGGTTAGTGATGTCAGAGATGTCAGCCTCAGAAGCTTACATAAGGCACAGCACTGGTGTCTAGAGTTAGTTGTGTGGAGTTACAAAGTAGTTGTTGCTGAGTGTTGCTGGAAAGCTCTGTGTCAGAGCTGAGGAAGGAGTTAAAGTTCTATCAGAGTTCTGTCAGTTATGTTATAGTAACTCCATGGGAGGCTGTGTCCAGGGACCTGGCACAGGACAGTGATTCCTGCGGGAATAGTGATCCCTGATCTAGGGGACATACCTAACTAAAGGGGAGCACTGGCGAGATGAGCGGCTGAAGATACTCCTTGTGGAGGGCAGTTGCCCTGCCGTGTCAATAAAGATGAGTTCAGCCAGAAACCCTCTCGTGTATCTATCTGGAATGAGTGTACAGAGGAGGAGCACCAGGAGGAGTTCCTCGCCAGGATCATCCCCATGCGGACGCAGGGACCCTGGTGAGGTGGAGGCGCTGCACTGTAACTAGGTGAGACTCAGCACACTACCTCAGCTGCCTGTCTGACGGGTTCTCCCACACACCACCTCATGCGGGAGACTCAGGAGTCCTGTAGCCAGCAGGTGCACCATATGACATATCACACTGTAATGGGGTCCGGTTAGACCACAGGGGCCAATGGTGATGTTGGGTGGTCAGGAGGCCAGAAAAAACCGTTACATTTGGAGCGCTGCTGAGATCAGACCCGTCAACAGGACAGGCTTTTAGCTAGGTCACTTGGAAACAGGGAGTGTCTGCGGCACTTTGTGCTGAGTAGGGACGGACTAGGTGGGTCAGGGGAGCTGACGGGATATTTGTAGTAGCAGGACAATAGGGGCCCTGAAGGGAGTGAGGGGTCTGGAGGGCTATAGCTGACGAGTCCACTTGAGGCAGTGCTAGTTGGTAGGATGCCAGAAGGGACAGCCTGTTAACTTGGTCAGGAGTCCTGGAGGGGTCTGCGCTAGGCTGACCAGACAGGTAGACGCCCCAATAGTACTGCATGGCAGAGCCAGCAGAGTACCTAGCCATTCAGACATCACCGTAGGGGCAACAGAATGGAGGAAGGAAGGCACAAGCAGAACTAGAGAAGAGTGGAGCAGCTGAGGTAGTGCAACACTGAGTCACACCTAGAAACAAGTACAACATGTGGGTGTGGGGATCTGAACTCACATCGCTTGTGATGGCCCCACCCATTTGCCGCTCCAATATTTCCTGGGTGAGCGGGGAAGCTCGAAAACGTGTGCCCCTGTGACACGCGGCGGACGTCTGTGGCATAACAGGGAGGGAGTGACAAAGTACTTTCTACCCATTTTTCGGTTCAGCCGGTCCCCTGGCCCAGTTTCTTGGAATGCATCTCGTCTGTGACTGTCGGTTTTCCCGGTCCACCCCAACAAAGCTGAAATTGCGAGACTTGTCGCGGCGTTTTGCTACTGCCAACAGGAGAGATGACTGTAGGCATTTTACATGACCGCTACACCGGTATTACCTCTCTGGGCGTGTATGTGTATACCGGTATTACCTCTCTGGGTGTGTATGTGTATACCGGTATTACCTCTCTGGGCGTGTATGTGTATACCGGTATTACCTCTCGGGGCGTGTATGTGTATACCGGTATTACCTCTCTGGGCGTGTATGTGTATACCGGTATTACCTCTCAGGGCGTGTATGTGTATACCGGTATTACCTCTCTGGGCGTGTATGTGTATACCGGTATTACCTCTCTGGGCGTGTATGTGTATACCGGTATTACCTCTCTGGATATAGTGAGCTGACCGGCTTGGGGGGCCGCGGGATTTCCCCGAGCAGGGAGAGAGCAGGGCTGCTCCTAGCGGGCTTGGCAGCTTCCTCCATCCTGATTGGCTGCTGCTGGGTAATGCAGCCAATAAGGAGGAGGTGTCAGGACCTGGAAGTGGGGCCAAGGAGAGGAGGAAACAGCATGGAGCGGTGAGAGGTGTGTGTGTCTCGAGCACGTCGCACCTTTCACCATTGTGTCCAGTATTTTCGGAGAAGCCGCCTGGTAACCCTATTTTTCTCTGGGAATTAACACTAACCCTCATGAGGCCTAGTACCAGCTCCATATAATACACTGTGTTCAGAAATAAAAGGACCTTTTCCCCCTCATATCCTGCAGAAAAATCATAAAAGGTTCATGAGAATTTGAGCAATTATAGGTCTGTCACAGTAGATTACATTTAAGAATTATTTGATAGTCTAATAACTATTCTTTGGGATTGGTGGCAGCGTAATGACCTCATCAATTGCATAGTTACAAGATAAGCACGTTACAAAGTGCAAGAATTATGGTTCAAAACACTGACATAAAACGCGTCCTGATAAAGGATGGGTGCTAGGAGAACTGACACAACGAATTCGTATAACACTATTGTTCAGGAGTGAGAAGCCAGCATGGGGGTATAGCTGTCAAGAGCTTCCAAACTCCTGCCCCACAATGCATTGTTGCTGTGGATGCAAAGCATTGTGGGGAGCGCCTTAGGAAGCTCCTGCTGTAACTGACAGATATGACGATGACAATGAGCCGGGCAAATAGACTTGCTTATAATCAGAATTTACTGTGCCAAAACGCCAATATTCCGACGGTGTGACCCAGCCTTTATCAGGGCGAGGTGCCTCAGCAAGTCCATATGCCCATCTCATTCTCATCCTCACTGCTGATCTTTTGGGACCTGAATGCCCCCGTGGATTGGAGCACTGGCAGATAAGATTATTTTACAATGCCCGCATAATCTCCTGGTGTCTGTAACTGACAGCTATACCAGGGGTGCGCAAATGTTTTAAGTCGCACCCCCCCCTTGCCTCTTACCTGCTCTAGAATCTCATCTCTGCGGCGTCATGTGATGTCGCAACGTCGCGTTGTCACAGCAACATGGCGTTGCAGCGTCATGTGACGTCTCGTTGTCATTTAAGTAAACAGGAGAAGCCGGAGAGAAGGTAAGAGGCAATCAATTAATTTCAATGTTGTGGAGAAGAACGCAGTGCCTCTGTTAGAAATTGTTGCGCCCCCCAGTTTGCGCACCCACACTAAGGAAGCGATATCGTTTGGGGAAGATTGAGGCGGTGCACTGCGTTCCAAGGGAAAAACATGGATGACGGAAGCTGGATCGCAAAAAAAGGTTACTTTATTGGAAGAGCTGCAACATGTAGACAAACAGGAAACTTGAGAAGAATCTCTGACGCCTTGGGATATATATATGGGGGGAGGGGAAGGCGCGCAGCCATGATGTCACACGGCTGGTCCGCCCTCATTGGCTGAACCGCCGCCGAGATGTGGACAATGCTCGGCCGCCGCGCCAAGAGACCAAAATCTTGTCTTTTGGCCAAGGCGGTCGTGCATCGCGCTTTGTGCACGCGCACACGCCGACTGGAGCCTGCCCCATGGAGGACTGTGCCTTGTGTGTAGCGCGCACGCCGCAGCAGCCACTGCGGACCTAGTCTGAAGGGTCTCTGAATGGGGGGAGTGTTTGTCAATCAAGTGTTTCCTTTCCCCTTATCACCCCCCCCCCCCGTCCTTATCAGAGAACCAATAAAGATAAGGGGAGGGGGGACGCTGGCTGCACAAGCGCTCGCTGCTCACACAGTGACATCACACAGTGACATCACACAGTGACATCACACACACGGAAGGGAATCAAACCACTCAAGTCTCGCCTTAAAAAATACTTATAGGTGTCAGGTTTGGGTAAAAAAGGCATCAATCCACCAGGTGAGGCCCCTTAATGTCACTGAAATTGGTCCTAGGAGGAATGGCCCCTTTATATGTAACCAACACCATACAAGCACATGATTCTGCGCACTGTGTGACACTATATGTCACTATATGTCACTGTATTTTACCTCCTTAAATTCCTGGATCTGCGTTTGCTCGAACATAGAGAACACGTTAGAGTTCGCTCCCTCCGATCCCTTCTTTGCTTTTTTGGGTGACTTGGAAAAAAAATAAGTGAAGTTGTTATAATAAAGTGAAAAAAAATATACATCATAAACCAAACTTCAACTGCTTCAAATACTTACGGAGAGGGCGAGAAAAATATGGTAATGTTGTCTTAGCGGCATTTATCTGTTACAAATGTAACCACAATCATGATCTTATCTTCAGTATAACGGTGAGCGGGAAGATTGCACCAACGTGTGTAGTAATGGCAGCACGTTTCACATGACGACATCTTAAAAGTGAGTTTAATTCGGAATATATTGCAGTGAGCTTAAACCCCAGCCACTTAGGCAAAACATACGGGATTTGCAATAGTGAAAGCGCTCAGGCATTTAACGCCATGCCCACCATTTGTTATCAGGAGTTGCACAGTTTAAGATGTAGCTGTACAACGGGAGACAGTACACTGTCACAGACATGTCGCACTGGCTTAGAAATGACGACAATACACAGATATGAGGTTGCGACAGGCCTGCCCAGCCGTTATCTCTTCCGCGTTATATAAAGCAGCTGCGTCAGGGCTGATCTTTATCAATGGGCTTTGTTGTTTATTCTTAACTCTTGCAGTGCCGGAGGGGCGTGCTGCACTTTACTCAGTGCTGTACTGGGATATTGGAGCCTTAAGTATAGACTCATTTCTAAAGCGTGTCATGTTTCAAAGTGAAATCCCTAACAGATCCATCACATTGCAGCTTTCTACAACGATACTGAGTATCTTGACAGGAATAAGTATTGAACTCCCCAATGATACAATAACAAAAGGGGGTGGTGCTCATTCCGTGACAAACACACCCAATACATGAAAGAAAAGCTGCAACACCTGGATTTCTCCATTCCTGCTTCAATAAACACGTAGAGAAGTCATTGAAATCTTTACAGATTTGTTTTGAAGAGAAAAAAACCACGTGGAAAGGCCACGTTTCGGGCAACGATCTCAGTGTAGCCAAAAACGTGGCATGTCCAGATGCTTTCTAAAAATAAATGTGTAAATATTGAATCTCTAGTTTCATCTCTATCTCTATTCATCTTCAAGGGGGGCCCCCATATCCCCTTGGAGACCAAAATACACCCAAAGTGGCTTCAATGTTGCCACAGTGTTGACCTTGCGTGGTACCAAGTCTCCAATGCATGATACAAAACATTAGGAAAGTGTTTTCACGCTGGATGCATTGGTGTCTGGAAGGAACTCATGGCCACTTACGAGCTTCATCCCAAAATCTCTGTTAACTCCGGCTCACAATGTGACGTTACCTAAAACAGTAATGGACATTATTTTCCCTGAGCTGAAACGTCTGAAATTCATCTCATTAGCACGGGCTTAGCTTCACGTTATTGTAACGCACCACTGCGCTATCTTCTGATAACGTCACGTTATTTATCTCTCAACCATCCTGACCCCCAAATGTATATATTATTTCAGGGGGCGGATGGGAGTGACGTCACCTTTAGTTAAGATCTAACATAACGTTAAGTCCCAGCGTTAACGCTAACTGCCTTTTAGTGGATATGCGCTGTTCGGGTACACACCCCTTGTACATCTCATTATCACTAACGAGCGTTACAGTTAGCGCAGCGCTCTGCCGCCAGAGAGCACATGGAAGAGCAGGTAACTACAGAGCTATAATGTAAAAAAGAAAAAATGGCTGTCACCCTCTTTTTTATGTTAAATGGATTTTTTTGACGATAAATAACAGTAGAAATATTAGTCCATGTTGCATTGTAGAAAGATGCTCTGGGACCAGATCACGTAGACCGAACCACAACAGAACAATGTAACCGTGTGAAAGTGATCACTGGTTGAGGTGTGATGATACGACGAGGTACAAAGTAACAAGTCAAAGTACAAAGTACAACATACTTTTATATTCTCACCCTCAAATACCTCTATGTTTAAAATTAAAATCCCATTTTCTTTTTAAATGGGGATTTATTTTAAAAAGCCTCCCCCCGTCCTATTTTCACAGCATAAATATTGCTTAAACATTTCTAAACTACAAAGGGCCGTGTCTCCAGGTTTAATACGTTAGACACTTTTTTCTAAGCCACTTTGACTTCCGGAAGTGGCTCAATATTCTCTGTATCAGGAGATTTCTACCACTACGTAGAACTTTATTCACAATAAAACTTCTCATCTTTTATGTACAATGAGGACCCTCGGGAGTTATTACAGTCTCCCTGTGGCAGAGTAAAGACGATTTATCCAGACAAACATGGAAATCCTCACGGAGGTGGAGCAGAGCACAGCAAGACAGGTGCAGGGGCTAGACACCAGTAATAATAAAAGTCCTTTATTCCATAATCGACATCATGGCTGCGGATAGGTAAAAATTTCTTACGCGTTTCGGGCCTCTGCCCTTTATCGAAGAGAACAATTTTACAGACTGCAAATGCCCCGCTGATATAGGTTTCCCCCCGCTTCCAGCTGAGCTCGGTTACGTGATTTTCTGGCGCGAGATCGCCAAGCTACAATCTCATAGGCACTCTCATGTGGCCAATGAGATGAATGAATGAATTCACTACGCATATGAAGTTCAGGAGGCGGCTTAGATCAGCGGCGCAGCAGCTACAGTGTGTCCTTGTGACATACAGAAGCAACAGTATAAACAACAATGTTTAACACAAATTAAAAACAATGTATTAATGGTTTCACAACAAACAATCTACTCGGCTGAAATGGTTGTACAGGAGATAATACAAGAGGAAATAGTATGTAACATGTAACATGTAACAAGGCTGGTTATATCCAAATGCAAAGACCTAATAATGATATAGCAATATCAGTATAAGTATAGCAAACTAGTTATATAAGATCTATGTAATGATGAATATAAATCCACAATTAACATTGCTGATATGCCAGCCTTCTATGGATGAACGATCAATTGGAAAAGACACAGTACATTATCAATCATCAGCATATATATTGTACAGTCCACATATAAATATCTTTATCACCACATGTCATACGATATTTCTATATGAAGATATGATATGTGTATCAGTGAATAGAAGATCAATTGGAAGAGACACAGTACATTCTCAATCATCAACATATATGTTGTACAGTTCACATATATAGATATCATTATCACCACATGTCATACGATATTTCTATATGGAAATATGATATATGTATTATATCAGTGAATAATCTCGGTCAAACAAAGATGGTACATGATCAACTGGGCATTGTGACAGCATGAACCTCTCTTATGATTGTTTCATTTAAGGAAATGTTTCAGTTCCCAATCAGTGTTCATACCCTTGGGGGCCAGTGTTCCACGGGTATAGATCCAGTGCATTTCTCGGCGGTTGAGGAGTGATTCCCTATCCCCTCCTCTTGGATGAATGGCTACATGTTCAAGAGCACTGAATGTTAAGCGATCTACTGAACCCTGTGCACAGTTCTTAAAATGTCTGGCCACTGGGTAATTATCATCTTTATTTTTTATGGTTCTGATATGTTCCCTAATTCTTATCTTTAATGGTCTTATAGTCCTTCCGATATAGCTACAACCCATTCACATTTGAGAACATAAACAACATATTTAGAGTTACAGTTTAAAAAGGAATTAATCCTATATCTGTGTCCAGTATATATGTTCTTCACTGATTTTATAGGAAATGCATATTTGCAAAAATTACATGTTCCACATTTATAGAACCCCTTCGGAAACTTTCCCCAATGTTGGGGGATCACCTATCACCCAGTATGTATAGAGACAGAAGGGCCACAGAGAGAAAGTTTCCGAAGGGGTTCTATAAATGTGGAACATGTAATTTTTGCAAATATGCATTTCCTATAAAATCAGTGAAGAACATTATACTGGACACAGATAAGGATTATTCCGTTTTAAACTGTAACTCTAATATGTTTGTTTGTTCTCAAATGTACATGTGGTTGTAGCTATATCGGAAGGACTATAAGACCATTAAAGATAAGAATTAGGGAACAATCAGAACCATAAAAATAAAGATGATAATTACCCAGTGGCCAGACATTTTAAGAACTGTGCACAGGGTTCAGTAGATCGCTTAACATTCAGTGCTCTTGAACATTTAGCCATTCATCCAAGAGGAGGGATAGGAATCACTCCTCACCGCCGAGAAATGCACTGAGTCTATACCCGTGGAACACTGGCCCCAAGGGTATGAACACTGATTGGGAACTGAAACTTCCTTAATGAACAATCATAAGAGTTTCATGCTGTCACAATGCCCAGTTGATCATTTACCATCTTTGTTGACCGAGATTATTCACTGATATAATACATATATCATATTTCCTATAGAAATATCGTATGACATGTGGTGATATGATTATCATATATGTAACTGTACAACATATATGTTGATATTGAGAATGTACTGTGTCTCTTCCAATTGATCTTCTATTCACTGATCACATATCAATACTTCATATAGAAATATCGTATGACGTGTGTGATAAAGAATTTATATGTGAACTGTACATATATATGCTGATGATTGATAATGTACTGTGTCTTTTCCAATTGATCGTTCATCCATAGAAGGCTGGCATATCAGAAATGTTAATTGTGGATTATATTCATCATTACATAGATCTTATATAACTAGTTTGCTATACTTATACTGTATTGCTATATCATTATTAGGTCTTTGCATTTGGATATAACCAGCCTTGTTACATGTTACGTTACATACTATTTCCTCTGTATTATCTCCTGTACAACCATTTCAGCCGAGTAGATTGTTTGTTGTGAAACCATTAATACATTGTTTTTAATTTGTGTTAAACATTGTTGTTTATACTGTTGCTTCTGTATGTCACAAGACACTGTAGCTGCTGCGCCGCTGATCTAAGCCGCCTCCTGAACTTCATCAGCGCAGTGAATTCATTCATTCATCTCATTGGCCACATGAGAGAACCTATGAGATTGTAGCTTGGCGATCTCGCGCCAGAAAATCACGTAACCGAGATCAGCTGGAAGCAGGGGGAGACCTATATCAGCGGGGCATTTGCAGTCCATAAAATTGTTCTCTTCGATAAAGGGCAGAGGCCCGAAACACGTAAGAGATTTTTACCTATCCGCAGCCATGATGTCGATTATGGAATAAAGGACTTTTATTATTACTGGTGTCTAGCCCCTGCACCTGCCTTGCTGTGCTCCGCTCCACCTCCGTGAGGATTTCCATGTACGTCTACTACTAGCGTGACGCGCGCTGAAGGAACTACTTATACTTCTTAACCGTGAGTACCCCAGCCCGTTCACTTGCGGTCTGGGGCTGATTTCCTTGTACCTACATGGTTCCTAGGGGGACATTATACTGTTATTAGGTGGTCAGATATTTGTGACTGACCTCACCTATAGATACAGGTCCCGCCCACAAAGGAAGGGGTTACTCATACGGATAACACGGTGTAAATGCTAAAGAAGACGGTTTTTTTCCTTGCTGCTTTATATGTATGATATATATCTACATCTACTTCCATAAGGAATACCATAGAGCTGAGCACGGTACTCGGGAGCTCCGTCTCCCACCTATCACTATCCCAGACAAACCATTCTATTCCAAGCTATCTTAGCTGGGATAAATCCAAGGCTTTTCTGAACCAGTTTTGCCGCTGGGACACTGGCAACCGGTCCCTATGGTTAGAGAAAAGTGAACCGATTGCTTCGTTGGCATCAACCACCGGCTCTTACAGTACTCACCATTGCTGCGTTCACTTGCGATGTTACTGCGAGAGGAATTCCAAGCACAGATCCCCAGGACGCTCCTCCGTCAGACAATAAATACCCCCCCCAATCTAGTATATAAATAAACTCATGACCACTTTTGGCATTGGGAGGTAAGTTATCCCCAACCTCTAACAATCCCTTTCTCTTGTCTCCAGTCTTGACACATTGTTGCAGAGTCTGATGACATGTGAGACAAAGAAGATGATGGAAATGGAAACCCAACGCTGCCCCCATCCCATATGGGATCTTATTTAAAGTAACAGGCATTAAAAATACTATTGCAGACAGGAGGCTGAGGGTACGAAGGTTGAAAACCATTGTTTGCAGTTTGAACAGTTTCTTGTTGTAAATTTGGGTTTAAAGCAGCAATTCCGTCCCAAAAGCCTATATAGGTTTACAGTAACTCATATAATGTTAGTATCTGGCCCCCTGAGAATGTCCTGCTCTATTTTTAGTGTTAAAAATCATGATTTTCCTCATCTCTAGTATCGGAGGCTCTCATGGCAGCCTTTAGACTGTACTGGGCTGTGGGAAGACCTCCATTTTAACCTCCCGGGTCCTTAATATTGTAAATACAGATATCTCCTGAATTAAACATCAGATTAAAAAAAATAACAGCAGCTTTGTCTTGTCTGATTTACCCCCTCTCCCAAAAAGTGTCAGAAGGCTCCGTTTAACTTATTAACCATTTGCGTGCCGGATAGAGGGCTGCACTCAACCATGTAATCGCTTGGTGTAGCGATGATGTGGTCGCGGGCAGACCCCCAGGACAGGAACGGAATGGACGATACTCCAATGGAGCGGTGACCACGACCTCCCCAGAAAGCCAGCCTTTCTAGGACCAATATTATTATCTTTTACCTGTATTCCGCGGCGCAGTGCAATGTGGGAGGGAGGACAGAAATACTGACAAAAGAGGACACAGACTGAGACAGCACGAAGGAGGTTCCTGTCCCAAAGGGCTTGCAATCTAGAAGGGGGGGGGGGTGACACATGGAAGTGTGAGTTTCTTAGCAAGGGTTTGGTTACCAATAGCAGGACTCTGAGTACGCGGTTCTGGGATAGGGTGACCAGATGTCCGGGTTTTTCCGGGATTGTCACGGTTTTTGGCATTATGTCCTGGTGTCCCATTTTTTTTGTTTGCCGTTGGCGCATGTGCAAACGGCCTGCGCCAATTACAAATGCGCTGCCTGCAAGAGCTGGTTTCTGTGAATGCGTGATCGGTTCATGTGCGAATAGCCCACGCCAATCGCGAAAGCACTGCCGGAAGGAGCCGGTTACGCATGCGTAGGATGAGCATGTGACGTTCGTGAATGCGAGGTTACCTCAGGACGTTCGCACATGCGCAGTCAGCATGGGACGTTTGCGCATGCGCAGTTAGCATGGGACGTTTGCGCATGCGCAGTCAGCATGGGACGTTCGTACATGTGAGGTCACCTCAGGACATTCGCACTTGCGCAGTCAGCATGAAAGGTTCATACATGCGCAGTCAGCTTGGGACGTTCGTACACGCGCAGTCAGCATGGGACGTTCATACACGCGCAGTCAGCTTGGGACGTTCGTACACGCGCAGTCAGCATGGACTTTCATACAGTCAGCATGGGCGTTCACATCCAGTCAGACGTTCATCAACTCGCTCAGCTGGACTTTCATAACACGCGCATTCACTTGACGTTCATACACGGCGCAGTCAGCTTGGGGACGTTCATACCGCCAGTCAGCTTGGGACGTTCATGCACCGCATTCAGCTTGGACGTTCTCATGCCGCAGTCAGCATGGGACTTCGTACTCAGGATGGGACGTTCTTACACGCGCGTCATCTTGGGGCGTTCGCACACCGTGCAGTCAGCTTGGACGTTCGCGGACATCGCGGGCAAGTCAGCATGACCTTCTTACATTCGTACCGAACAATGGATCATGCTTGGGACATTCGTACATGCGCATCAGCAGTGAGTTCGTACATGCTCAGTCAGCTTGGACGTTCGCACAGCGCAGTCAGCATGGGACGTTCGTACATGCGCAGTCAGCATGGGACGTTCGTACATGCGCAGTCAGCATGGGACGTTCTTACACGCGCAGTCAGCTTGGGACGTTCGTACACGCGCAGTCAGCATGGGACGTTCGTACATGCGCAGTCAGCATGGGACGTTGTACAGCGCAGTCAGCATGGGACATTCGTACATGTCGCGTCAGGCTGGGACGTTCGTACCCGCACAGTCAGCTTGGGACGTTCGTAACACCGCGCAGTCACAGGGACGTTCGTACATGCGGTATCGCATGGGACTTTCGTACATGCGGCGTCAGCATGGGACGTTTTACACGTGCATTCAGCATGGGACGTTCTTACACCGCACAGTCAGCTTGGGACGTTGTATACCGTGCAGTCACATCGGACTTCGTGCGCGCGTCAGCATGAGACGTTCGTACATGCGCAGTCAGCATGGGACGTTCTTACACGCGCAGTCTCATGGGACGTTCTTACACCAGCGACAGGAGCGCAGCATGGGACGTTCGTACATGCACAGTCAGCATGGGACGTTCGTACATGCGCAGTCAGCATGGGACATTCGTACATCCGCAGTCAGCTTTGAGCGTTTCGTGCTGGATGTGGCCATCAGCATGGGACGTTCGCACCCGCCATCAGCATGGACGTTCTACACGCGCATCAGCATGGGAGCTTCTACACCGCAGTCAGCATGAGACGTTCGCCATGCCAGTTCAGCATGGGACATTCGTACATGCGCAGTCGAGCATGGTGACGTTCGGTGCAGCGCAAGTCAGCATGAGAACTTGTCGTACATGCGCAGTTCAGCATGGGAGATTCGCCACATGCGCCATCGCTTGGGACGTTCGTGCATGTGCAGTCGCTTGGGACGTTCGTACATGCAGTTCAGCTTGGGACGTTCGTGGCATGCGCAGTCACTTGGGACATTCGTACTGCGCAGTTCACATGGGACTTTTCGCACATGCGCATTCAGCTTGGGCGTGCCACACATGCACAGTCAGCTTGGGACGTTCGTGCATGCGCAGTCAGCATGAGACGTTCGTACATGCGCAGTCAGCATGGGACGTTCGCACATGCGCAGTCAGCATGGGACGTTCGTACATGCGCAGTCAGCTTGGGATCGTTCGTGGGCATGCTCATTCAGCTGGGACATTCGTACACGCTCAGCTCATCTTGGAACGTTCGTGACATGCTCAGCTCCGCTTGGGAGTCGTTCATTCGCTCTCTAATGCACTTCGTACAAGCGCAGTTCCAGCTTGGGGACGTTCGTACACGCCCAGCTCGCAGAGAGCGTTCGTACATTCGCAGTGTCAGAGCATGACGCCTTTCGTACACCGTCGATTCAAGCTGAGACTATTCGTACATGCGCAGTCGCCTTGGGACATTCGTGCGTGCGCAGTCAGCTGGACGTTAAGCATGCGCATTCGAATGTCGTTGCAATGCGCAGTCAGCTTGGGACGTTCGTTACAACGCGCAGTCATCTTGGGACGTTCGACACCGCATGCGCAGTCATCTGGGACGTTCGTTACCATGCGAGTCAGCTTGTACCGTTCGGCAATTTGCAGTCGCTGGAACTTCGTACCGCCATGCGCAGTCAGCTTGGGACGTTCTCGCAAGTGCACAGTCAGCTTGTCGTCAGTAGCTGCTCCGAAGTCCACGTCGATCTTTCTTACACCGTGCATGCGCAGTCAGCTTTGGGACGTTCGGTGCATCCGTCACTTGGGACGTTCGTACATGCGCAGTCAGCTTGGGACGTTCGTACATGCGCAGTCAGCTTGGGACGTTCGTACATGCGCAGTCAGCTTGGGACGTTCGTACATGCGCAGTCAGCTTGGGACGTTCGCGCATGCGCAGTCAGCTTGGGACGTTCGTACATGCGCAGTCAGGTTGGGATTTCTTAACATGCGCAGCAGTTGGGACGTTCTACATTCGCATCAGCTTTGGGACGTTCGCACATGTGCAGTCAGCTTGGGACTTTCTTACACCGCGCAGTCAGCTTGGGCGTTCGTATCATGTCCATCCTCAGCTTGGGACGTTCGCACATGTGCAGTCCGCTGGATGTTCGTCACATCCGCATTCCACTGGACGTAATCGCGAAGCATGGCGCAGTCCAGCTTGGGACGTTCGTACATGCGCAGTCAGCTTGGGACGTTCGCGCATGCGCGACAGTTGTCCCGATTTTTCGCTTGGGAAAATATTGACTCCCTGTTCTGGGATAAAAGTATGAGGAGTCAGGCGAACGTTGGATACGTCTCCTTGAACAAGCGCGGTTTTAAGTAACCGTTAAATATATGTATGGTGGGGGAGGGTCTGATTGTGCCTGGCAGGGATTTCCGGAGTTGGGGCGCAGCGCGGGAACAGTCTCGGAGGTGGGGGTGAGTGGAAGTAATGAGGGAGGTAGCGAGAGACGTAAATCAAGAGGAGAACGTAGCCTGCGTGTAGGAGAGTCCTGGGGAATTAGGGCAGGGGTGAAGCATGACGTCTCCTGTATGTCAGGGGCGGCCAACTCCAGTCCTCAAGGGCCACAACCAGGTCAGGTTTTCAGGATACCCCTGCTTCAGCACTGGTGGCTCAATCAGTCCCTGCTTCAGCACAGGTGGCTCAATCAGTGGCTCATTCAACGACTGCGCCACCTGTGCTGAAGCCATAATACTTGGCCTGTTGGTGGCCCTTGAGAACTGGAGTTGGCCAACGCTGGTCTATGTTATAAGGCCCATAGAGTGCCAGCCCATATGACGTGCAGGGTACATTGTGGTGCACTCAAAGGGTTAAAGATGCCACTTCCCTTAGTTCCCTTTTGTCCTAATGGGTCGGTCCCTCCCAGGAGAAAGTGACCCACACACAGTACATGGGGTTTTACAGGCGCAATAAGTCCCGGACGCACAGAGCATGAAACCCTCTGTTTGGTGGCTGAGAGAACGTCACTTGCCCAGAGTCGCCGGGAGAGCAGAACACGCTGTGTTTGTGTTATTAATTTACTCCATCATCAGGTTCCATTGTGGAAATGTTTCATTTCAAAACCATTGTAACAGCCACACTAAAATACAAATGTACAGCAAATTCAAGATTACTACAATTAAGATGTGCATTACGGCTTTGAGCATCTAACAGTGTGTTATTGTGTATCAGTGTGTTATTGTGTATCAGTGTGTTATTGTGTATCAGTGTGTTATTGTGTATCAGTGTGTTATTGTGTATCAGTGTGTTATTGTAAGCTCTTCGGGGCAGGGACTCCTTTTCCTAAATGTTACATTTATGTCTGAAACACTTCTCCCCTTTATGTGTTATTTATATGATTGTCGTGTGTATTACTGCTGTGAAGTGCTATGTACATTAATGGTGCTATATAAATAAATACATACATACATACCTGTACATACATAGTGTATAAGTGTTATTGTGTATAACTCTGTGTATGTATAAGTGTTATTGTGCACAGTATGTGTATCTGTCGGTGTGTCTATCAGTTTGTTATTGTTCACTGTATGTGTATCAGTCTGTGTGTGTATCAGTGTGTTATTGTGCACTGTGTGTATCAGTCTGTGTGTATATTAGTGTGTTATGGTGCACTGTATGTGTATCAGTCTGTGTGATATATAAATTCTGTAGTAGGTTAAAGAGAATCAACTGCTAATTAATGCAACAAAATCCAATTCCCCATCATAATGAGCAGGTGTTAGAAAGCAGTTGTGCGTGAAAAGCAGTGGTACTGTGCTCTGTTTTTAAGGAGCGCACAATCATTTTGAACAATAGAATTAGACGCCATTTCCAAAAAGGTATCAGAACAAAAGGGGAAAACCTCAATGAGTTAACTAAAAGCAACGCTTAGGTAACTCGCTGAATAACAAATACTTGCTACTACTTTGTACTATGACACCTTGCTCACTGATTATCCTGTGCAATCAGTATCTTCCTTATATTAGTTCCAGCATACCCAAGGAGCGGCACAACACATGCGAAGCAGTGTGTTATTCAGGGGATAACAATGCCCTTTATTCCCCCTGCAGGGGCCCATCTGTCTGTGTAGCAGGTTCTCAGGTATCTCTCTTCCTGAATAGAAGATGCAGCAGCTGCCTGTGCAGTTGCTGTGTCCCTGAGTGAAAGGGCATTGTTACCACTGAACCTGTTCCTCTGAGGCTCAGTTTTAGGAGCTATATAAAGCACAGACCTTCACAGCTACATTGTAATTCAGTTTATCTTGGGCACATAGGCAGGGTCGCTTTCATTACTCAGAGACACTCGCAGGGTTAAAGCAGCAAAACGTGAAATCTTATATGGGTTGTTTTGTTTTGTTTTAGTAACTAATATCTAGTATTAGATAACACTGACTGTTTTTTTTTTTTTTTAATTTTATTATTCAACTATTGATGCCATATTTAACAAGTTTTAAAGCATCCTTTGATTTCTGTAGCAGGTTTTATCCCACTTCCCAAGCAGTGCAAGATATTTGCAACACTTTCCTGTTTGTGATCATTTGTTGCCAATGTTCCCAGCAGTTTGAGCTGCAAACTGTAACAATAGATAATGTTACATTAGTAATATAAGAATACATTTTAGCTGCTGAGTTACACTGACTGAAGGAATGATTAAAACTGAAAGGCGGCCATTATGTTAGTCACACAATCAGGATTTTGACACATTTATAACAGGAGCACCAAACGATGGCCAGTTTAGGTAAGAATGTAGAAATATACGTTGTCACATGCGTTACATGTACAAATTGGGAAAAAAATTGATTGAAAAAAGTGACCATCCTGTATATACGGGATGTCCGGCTACCCTAGGTATACGGAAGCTGTTGGTGATCAGTAGGGGAGGCTGTAGGATCACTTGTAATTATTGGGGCGCTTTCAGTAACATCCTGTGTGTTCATATAGATTTGTGATGCAGATAGAAGAGCATAACGTGAGTGACCATAGGTACAAATCAATACATCCCTTCTTAATATGTGCACCCTATAGTCTCATCCTACTGCTCTCTGTGAGCACTCTCCGAATCTCAGGGAGAGGTAAAGGGCAGCACAGCCGGATATATTGAAGCCGATAGTAATGCACAAAATGCCGGTTAGCATCAGCTTTATGTTTAATTGCATCATGAATACAATAAAATCCAGTTCTTTTTTGCTAATATGGTCTATTGCTCACGGTGATACACAACAGGGGCTCAACTCCCGTCCTCAAGCCCCCCTCCCCCCTCCAACAGGTCAGGTTTTCAGGATATCCCAGCTTCAACACAGGTGGCTCAATCAGTCAAAGACTGAGCCACTGATTGAGCCACCTGTGCTGAAGCAGGGACTGAATGAGCCACCTGTGCTGAAGCGGGACTCCTTATGGCTGACTACAGAACCCCCCCAAACGTTATCATTTACAGTAGCATCAACAAAACCTCATACATATTGTCCTTACTCAGACCAGAACGTCAAACCTGCTGAGCACAGCTTTCTTCAACAGCACAAAATATACTCATTCCATAAAAAACACGCAGAAAGGCTGGGCAGGGGCTTAGAAACCCATCACTTCCTCCGCAGGGGGGGGGAGGGGGAGCGGGGGAGAGATAGCCAAAATGTCCACAATGTTCCAGGCGCCCCAAAACTGATGTAAGTAAAATGAGGTTGAGATATTGTTCAGGGAAAGATTACGTAGGACTGACAGTATACGTGCGGCTTGACAAAGGGCTGTGTGGTTGCCCAAAACTTTGACTCTCTCTTCTACGTTGTCAGCCTATAATACATGTTGTCTACATTAGGTAAGGAGGATTTTTCCCCGGTGTGTACTGATTTGCAATACCTTTGCATTGACAATATTCTCTAAATCCTTCAGGACTTTTTTTTGGCTCAATTGTGAGATAATATAACTTTCCAACGTAAATACCACAATACATTTTGAGCCATTTTTGTTCCCCTTTGTATTTATTTAATCATGATAATAATAGTATTTCATATAGCGCATTTCTCCCAATGGGACTCAGCGCGTCACAATTACAGTACAGCGCGCGGTGTGCAGCACATAGGAATGTTACAGACACTTTCCCTGCGCAGATGAGCTTACAATCTATGATTTTGGTGCCTGAGGCACAGGGAGATAAAGTGACTTGCACAAGGTCACAAGGAGCTGACTACTGAAGGTAAGACGATTTCAATCTGATAAGAAAGATATCTATTATATATATATTATATAATTATTTTATATATATATTATGATTATATATATATATATATATATATAATATATAGAAAAAAAAATCTCAGTTGGCACACGGTCAAACATAAGTAAGATGCTGATGCTACCCCATATGCACATGTAAAAAGTAGATTTTACCAGATTTGGAGTCCGGAAAAAACGAGACAGCACACAGTCCAGTAGTTCCAATGAAGTTGTATTCAAAGTAACATGGCACCACCTCCAACGTTTCGGTCCACTCAACGTGACCTTCCTCAGGGACGTGACGTATATATATATAACCAGTAACCATTTAACACCTCTAGCCATAAAACACATCCACACCGGGGGAAGGAACAGCACAGATAACATTCCAAGAGACACTGTTTTTAAGTATACTGTACCTTTTGCTTCATTCATTGTAACATCGCCGGAAGAAGAGATCAGTGTATCTCGAAAGCTCGCACAAATAAAAGCATTTCGTTAGCCACAGAACGGTATCATCTATTTATTTTTTTATTTTTTTGATTATTGAAGCTCGGCTAACACGGTACTGATACCTCTACATGTATATATATATATATATATATATACATATGTATATATATATATATATTCAGCATGCAACTAGTTAAACTAGGGAATATAGTATTTAGTTAGGAATTATATTGGGGTAGGTAGAAATAGTTAGTTAGTAAAACAATACAATAGAGATCGGTCTTAAAAGATTAGGAACACAGTTAATCCTACAGTTAGTGACAGAACAAGGGAGTTTTGTAAACCCAAGTAAATGTTGCTAAATGAAGAAACGTTGTTCTAACGTTGATGACTAACGACATTTATTTGGCTGACAGCGAGGGAAACAAGTAATTGCTGGGCTAAGAATGGGTAAGGAAAATGTACAAAGATTGTATTTGGATTTATAGAACTAAGAATCATTTAACATCAGCCAAGCTAAGGATTCTCCGCTCGATACCAAATTCTGTGTGTGCCGGACACGCTGATGTAACTGACGGAAATGGCGCTGTAAAAGGTGTGTCCTATTTGTCTCTGAATACATTTGTGAAAAGATCCGGCCCTGGACTCTCTGATATATCACTGAAAGATGGCACACGTATTTGCACCTATCTAATGTAGCAGATCTTCACGGACACCGGGAATTGAACCAGGCTCCCGGCTTCACACTCGGTGTCATTGTTTAGGGATGATTGAACGCCTTTAGAATTAGTTTTGATCATTGTTAATGGTCCCATATGACTGCCAGTCACTATTTATTCCATGCTTTTCTATATTGTTACATTGTATTCTCTGTTTTCAGGGGCTAACGTGGGAGCTTTTCCTTCTGTCAGAGTAAGTGTGGCTGCGCCTAACCTTGGGAATAGATGGATATCGGAGTATTGGAATGTCCCGGTATTTATAGAAGAAGCAGGGTCCATACAGACAGAGCTACGGGTCCCGGGACAGGGCTCGAGTTAAAGGGAAGCTGGCAGCCTCCCTCGCTCCTGGAGACAAAAGGGGGACATCAAACGTGTCACCGGAGCAAGTGCAAATATCCTGGCAATGAGCCTGGCCATGTAAATGGATAGAAGTTGCACAGTAAGTGAGAGGAGGCAGAGGAATGGACGGGCGGGCGTAAGGGGGCAGAGGAATGGACGGGCGGGCGTAAGGGGGCAGAGGAATGGACGGGCGGGCGTAAGGGGGCAGAGGAATGGACGGGCGGGCGTAAGGGGGCAGAGGAATGGACGGGCGGGCGTAAGGGGGCAGAGGAATGGACGGGCGGGCGTAAGGGGGCAGAGGAATGGAACGGGGCGGAGCGTAATGGTTCAGAGGAAAATGAACGGGCGGAGGCCCGTAAGGGGGCAGAGGAATGGACGGGCGGGCGTAAGGGGGCAGAGGAATGGACGGGCGGGCGTAAGGGGGCAGAGGAATGGACGGGCGGGCGTAAGGGGGCAGAGGAATGGACGGGCGGGCGTAAGGGGGCAGAGGAATGGACGAGCGTGTTTGTGCTGTATGGAAGGAACACGAGAGGAGCACGACTGGACAAAGTAAGGCACAGAACAATGGGAAACAATAGTTTCTCCCTCCGGAAGCTTCTAGCACTCTGTTGTGTATGTTCCTCAGGTCTGTTTCTCAAGGGCCCCATATTTATATAGGGGGCCCCATATGTATATAGGGGGCCACAATGTAGGCATCCGCAGAAATTTTTTCGGGGGGGGCATAATTTATAACCACAGCGCAATGGCGGTCCTGGCTGCGGCACAGATTGGTCCCGACTTGGGAGTGAGACGGCTTTCATTGGTAGGTAGTGTTACCAATGAGAGCCGCATCACTCCCGAGTGCTACCAATGACAGTGCGCTGCGCTTCCTCCTGCGTAGCAGCATAGGCTAGCCTACCACTAGCTGCCTGCCGCGGCGACAGGGGCACCCACCCACCTCCGTCCCGGTCCACCCACCTCCGTCCCAGTCCACCCAGAGTCTGTTTTTGGCGTTTATAGCGCCGTAAACTTACTGTACGGCGCCATAAATGCCAAAAACAGCCCAGGACTGCGAGTGATCCAGGCAGAGCCGCCAACAGAAATCTTGGGGCCCACAACAAATGAAAGGAGCAGGCCCCCCCACCGAACCCATAGCGCACCTACCACGGAAAAAAAAATTTTAGCGCGCAACTTTTACTTAAATGTTTTCTTATTGTGATACAGAATAAAACATTGCAATGCAACCTGTTTATTTTTATATTTTCAACAAAAGACATGTGTCTGCCTGCCTGGGTGGGTGAGTGGGTGAATTAACAGTAGAATGACAGTGGGTGAATGACAGTGGGTGGGTGGATGGGTGAATGACTGTGGGTGGGTGGGTGAATGACAGTGGGTGGGTGGGTGAATGACAGTGGGTGGGTGAATGACGGTGGGTGGGTGAATGACGGTTGAATGACGGTGGGTGGGTGGTATAATGACGGTGGGTGGATGAATGATGGTGGGT